>JAUBOC010000071.1:6613991-6629877 GCA_032275365.1 Anablepsoides cearensis
GAACATAAGTACTGAGGAACATAAGTACTGAGAACATAAGTACTGAGGAACATAAGTACTGAGGAACATAAGTACTGAGGAACATAGGTACTGAGGAACATAAGTACTGTGGAACATAAGTACTGGAAAATATGGCTGCACAATATAGCGCAATAACAGCCTGTAATCATATTGCAAATAAATTGTTGGCTTTAATGTTTACATTTATGGGTTTTGTCAGCATCAGTCTGATAAACAAAATGCACCAGAGATACCAAATCAAATCAAAACCAGTCTGTCTTGTTGTAATTGAAATGATGTTAGTTGTTATTTTGCTCTGAACCCAGAGCAGAAAGACATCAAAACTGCATATTTAAGTATCCTCTCATTTATCACAAGTCATATCGACATCGAAGTATTAAAAACATAAAATGACCCAGTCTGTCAAATAACCGTGCAGCCTGTCAGCAGAGTGTGGCAGAGTGTTATGGCCTCTCACCAATCATAGCAAACATGTCGGAGTGGTAAACAGATCCGTTGTTCTCGTGTCCGTCTCTTAAATTAGGCCGGTAAAGAACCCGAGCCACAGCCAAGCCGAAGTAAGCTCCAAAAGCATGGATAATCATTGAAGCTCCAACATCATTAGCCTGTAAAACAAACAAACAAACAAACAAACAAACAAACAAACAAACAAACAAACAAACAAACAAACAAATGAATATATTTCTCATTGTTTAATGTCATCCTGTTTTGATGAATCAGGGTCAGGTTAATAAACACGTGTTTATAGACCTACATCTAGAATTTCGGCCACCAGGTGCTCATTGATGGAGAAGATGGTGATCTCCAGAAGGGTCATGATGAGGAGCTGAACCGGGCTGGTTTTACCCAGAACTGCCCCGAAGGAAATCAGGACCGTGGCTGTGCTAAAGTCTGCGTTGATCATTCTGTGGGAGGAAGAAGCAACTAATTAGTACTTTTCACAATTGTTTTTGCTTAATTTAGCTGTTGTTTAGCTATTGTTGTTTATTTTATCTTCCGGCTAAAAGAAGATCCTTTCAGAGACGTACTTGAAGATGCTGACTTTAATCTTGCCACCCTCCAGGTGCCAGAGGCCCTGCATGAGGAGACCCCACTGGAGGCCGAAGGCCGCCAGGAGCAGGTTGACGCCGACGCTGCTGAAGCCATATTTCTTCAGGAACGTCATGAGGAACCCAAAGCCGATGAAGATCATCACGTGGACATCCTGAAACACTGGAGACACAAGAGAAGAGGTCACTTCTGCTGCTTCGGCTAAACGAGGCCGTCTAATCGAATCAGATCAAACTAAATCCGATTTGATTTGTCAAGATGGCCGCCACAGATAACCAGCAAACAAAAAAGTCAGCTTTAATTGAGACAAACTTGGTTTGGCAGCAGCTGAGACACATTTGCAGCTTCGAGCACACAGATCATGTGAGATGTTTCTTTCAAACTTTAGCACACAAGAGATAATTTCTCAAAAGTAGTCTTGCATCTGTTGCATTGACAGTAAGAAGAAAACGCCTCGAAGGGTTAAGTTCAGGTACTTTTAAGCTCATCATCACAGGAAGTCAGGCTCCTGTTTCCTGAAAACCTTGAAGCTCCACATGATGAGCTTCTCATGTGGGAAAAGCATCAAGGTGGATCCATGTGGGCTGAGAAACAATAAGACTCATTTCCTCGGTTCTTGATGAACTGTTGCATGTTGTCCCCATAAGTTGTCAAGGTTTTCATGATAAGAACTTTTGGGGTGGAGCGACATGTCTTCTTATAATATTCCTTAAATAAAAATATATATTGTTTTGCAAATAGTCTCCTGAGACCCTGATAAGATGCTTCCGGTTACAAACCATGACCTCGGACTGCTTCCAAGCCATTCAAGTTGCTTTAAATAACTTGCTACATCTTACGTAATTGTTTGGGGCTGAGAGGTCGTCAGACAAAATGGAGTCACTTGTTTAAAGAAATTAGGCGTTTCTGTGTTTTACGTAAAACACAGTAAATGGATAGCTTTGAGGACCATCCAGGAGTCACATTTTTCCAATCAGCAGTAAGTATTAGCACGTGTGCAAAATGCAAAATAATTATAAAATGATTTTTGTGTTAACTTATATTCATGAGCAGCATTTACACACAAAAAATGTGTCGCATCTGATTTTTGTGTGTAGAAAAAACAAACCCTTTTATTTATTTTTTTAATGCCGGCTACTGAAAAAAAAAAAAAGAAAAAAGACCAAAGCATTCTTCGTATCTCCTCATCTTCTCTTTGATCAGCGTAATCAACGCTCAGCACAACATGTGCAGCAGTCATTAATGTTCAGATATCAGATCGGGCTAAAAGCCAGAAGAAGCTGAGAAAACTTCTTGACTTTTACTTTGAAAAACAGACTTCTTGCAGTCACGGGTCGTAGAGAATGATAGTCTGGGATAAACGATGGAAAGCAGCTGTTTGGTGAGTTAAATCAGGAAGATGAGGCGTGTTATAGGCTGAAAAATCAGAACATATTTCATTCTTTTACAATTATCACCGACCAAGAGGAAATAAAACACCTGTGTTTGCCTTTTTGTTTAGCAAAAACCAGTGCCCACCACTGGTTATTAGTGCCCACCACTAACCATCAGTTATCAAAGCTGCCACCGACTTCAGCTACATTTAAACTCAAAATATTGTTCTCAAAATTAGAAATGAATTGTCTTTTTAAAACTTATTTCCTACATGAAATATTGCAGAAACCTAAAATTTAACGTGACCATCTGCATCATCTGCAGCACCTGGTCCAAGAACCTTCAAGATCCCAGTGACCGTTTCTGCACAGAGGCTCATTTTTCAGTCTGCTTCCATCTGCCTCGTTTGCAGTCAGGGAGTAAGAGACGCAGATATGTGGTTGCCATGGTGACCACCATGAGCCACCGGCAGCGGCTTCAACATGTCTTTTGATCTTGTTTATGCTTCTTATTTGCATCTTTAAAACAATATATTTAGGCGTTTTAAACAATCGCTTTTTACCGTGAAACAGCAACGTTTTTTTTGTCTCACAGCTGCTTTTTTTTTCCCTTTTTTACGGAGCTTCATCCAATCAACAATCATTACAAATGTTTTAGCCTTTTGCACCTGTGGAGAAGCCTTCTTAATTTTTTTATCTGCTTTTCAAGACAGACAGAGTAAAAAAATGTCTACAAAGGAAAAAAAAAGAAGTCGTTCAAAGCAGAGTAAAAATAGAAAATTCTTCATCCATCAGTTTTGTGTTGGACTGTTTGTTGCACGACAGTTTCATGCAACAGAACTGTCCTATCTGAAGTGAAATAAATGTCTTGTCTTTGAGGTTGAACTAATCTTTGTGAACCACGCCTGCCCCGCCCAATCATTGGCAGACATTTCTACAGTAAAGCAGCAGTTTGAAGCTGCAACTGTCTTCATGCAGATAAGTGTTTCAGAAGCAGAGAGGAGTTCAACTGTACAAAAACAAAACAAACAAAAAAAAAAACAGCTTAGACGATTAAGATGCAATAAAAGCTGAATATTCTCCTCCAGCTGTTTGTCAGCTGGAGATGACACTTTCCCTGGAGAATTCTTTTCATTCTTCTGCTTCATGTGGGGCTTTTAAAGACGGGTAAACACATCTGTAAATCTGCTCCAAACAGATGCAAACGTCAGGAGAAAACAGCACAACTTGTTCTTGGTGTTTTCTCAGATTTTAGGTTAGCTAAATGAAAACATGCAACACATCAATCTTTGACCTTCCAGAGGTAGTTTAGCAGCCGAACACCGAGGCGTCCATCAGAGTGCAGACTTACTGGGATACAGGTCCAAAGGGTTCTCTTCAGTTTTATTTTGACTGTGGGTGTCGTGGTGACCTTTCCCATCATCGTAGACGGCGAACAGCGCGTACAAGATGATGGTGACAACCTCCAGGATCAAGGCCAGGATGGGGAACTTCAGCCTCATGTTGGTGGCGTACGCAGGCATCCTCAGACCGACTCGGACCCGTCCCTGTTCGTCTGCCTGTGTTCAGGGGATGAGCTGTGTGGAAAACTGTGAAGAAAGCGGAGTCTGGTTTTAAATTGGTCCAGGGTTGGTCATGACCAATGACAAGGCAGAAGACCGGGGCCTCGGTGGTGAACACCCCCACTCACACACCCACACCCAGTGCACTTTACACAGGAGGGATGGGTTTCCTCTGTTGACTGTAGAGAGGACAAATGTAATGATACCAAGTGGAAAAAGTTTTTTTTATAACTTAAAAAGATCTGCTAAAGTGGGCTTCTGTTGGAAGGTCATAAGCCATAAGTATCTTACCTGTTGCAGATAGCTCGTTGAATCTCAGTTTGTAGAAAAATAATTAAATTCTGATTGAGGCTAAAACCAAAGCGGATATTTTTTTTTGTCTGAAAACAACTACATTATCATTTGAAAGTTTAGCTTTAAAGGAATTCAAAAATATTTCTGTGCAGTCTCATGCAACACATCAATGCTCACAGTTTGTGTTGTGGATGACTCTCAGCTGCTGCCACACAAAATTCTACCTCAACAGCTATAAAACTGGTTGAGTTGTAGCAATTTTTCTGCCGGTTATTTTCAGTTTACTGGGGCAGCCATCTTGGATTGGATTACCTCCAAAAATTTATCATATTTACATGTACTCACTATGTTTACCTTCTGTAGTTTCATTGTAGTTCATCCAATGGTCCATGAGATACATTTTAAGATAACATTAGTAGCTATTTAGTAGGAGTGTGAGTGAATGTTCTCTCTCACCTGATATGAGATGTTTGAAATATGATTTAAACTGACTGCAACCCCATTAATTAAGTTTGGGGGACCAACACCAATATGACAACATACAAAAAAAAAATCACAAAAAACACATGAAAACATGTTGATTTAAGAAACACGCTTTTTTTTTTGCAAAGAAATGACTTGTAAATTTCAAGTTTATGTTTTTTTTTATTCACATAAAAACGTGCAAAACTTCTATTTTACATCAAATGTTAATTTAAAGGGATCCACGATTAGTTGTAACATTAGATTTTATTTGATAAACATTTATTCAACTGTAAAATAAAGACTGTAAAAATACTGTAGGATGTTTAGTTTTTATAATTTTGAACTAAAATTTAAAATTATAATACATGGACTGAGCCATTTTATTTACTCACAAAGCATTCTGGGTAAATGATGACATTGATAGGTCATCGGTGTGAGGCTGCTAGCAGCTATACCCACCCTGAAGGTTAATCTTGGACAATATCTGAGGACCTGTCATCGTCATCATTTACCCAGAATGCTTTGCGTGTTAATAAAATGGCTCAGTGTTAAAATATATTTTTAAAAATTTACAAAACTGAACAGCCTACAGTATTTTTGCAGTCTTTGTTTTACTGTTAAAATGTGTGTTTATCAAATAAAGTCTAATGTTACAACTATTTATGGATCCCTTTAATAATTTTCCATGTAAAAATATAATTTCCACTTTATTTTAGCTCATCTTCCTTATAGACCTATAGCCCTTCTGACTGTTTCAAATCAAATACACAACATAATATATACTGTTGCAAATTTTTAAAACAAATAATAAGATTTTCTTTCAACTTATATATATTTCTTAAACATAAAACTGACAAACTTGAAATGTAAAACACAACATGTTCAGTGGCATATTTGTACTGTATCCCGGTATCGATTCTGAGTATCGGGGCGTTTTGCATGAGTCTGAGTACTTTGTATTGGTACACCACTAATATATGTATTTTTACACATTACTGATTGATGGATCTGCAGATTTAGATTAGCCTGCATGAAGACTTCTGCCTTTTTCTCTAAACTCTGATCTACATGACTGATGAGGTGCTGATTGTTGATAATATCTGACAGAACATTACTTCAGAAATCAACAAACCACCCGTTTATTCATGTATCTGAGGGAAAGTGTCATTTTCTTCACTAGTCAAACATTCACCTCTGAGTTACGAGGTGAATGTTGGTCACCTGTATAAGTCTGCCTCCTCAATCTGTCCGGTCAGTTTAAAATTTGACTCAACATTTGCAAGTCCTAAGAATGATGTCATCTCAACCCACCTGACTGAAGTTACAAGTTGTAGATTATGACTTCTCAGAGTCCTCAATGTTTGTGCAAATCTCTTAAAATAAACTAAAACTGCAGAATAACTAATAAAAAGATGATGAGGCAGTGAAACTTCCCTGGCTTAATATTTCTTCTAGTGGAAAAGTTAATAAAAAGGAGACGGGATGAAACATGATGCTTATTGGAGGTCACGTCCTATACAAGCACGAAGCGTCCTGGTGGGTTTTTAAAGGAATATTTGATTTTTTACTTATAATTAAATCATCTGATTCTGCCTTCTTCTGTTTTCTTTCCCACTGGAAACCATCCAGCCCCACGTCAGCTCTGATTGCTCTGAAAATCTGGATTCAGTGAGCGTCTCCGTCAGAGACTGTGTTTGTCTCACATCAAATCACCCCCCGGGGCAGGAGGTCCTCCATGAAGACCTTGAGGTTTACAAATGAGTTGAGGAGCTAATCACGCAAACCAACACGTTACTATTTGTCTTGGAGAGGTGGAAGTTTTTCTCAGACCTTTTGGGAAATTACTTCCAAATGTTGGAGAGATAACAAAACCTCTGCTGCTCTGCTTAACGTAATCGCTTTCTTTGAATCATTATTCCTTCAGTGTACGCTGGAATGTTTAATGCTAATTTCTTGGGGTCCTGAAGTAGTTTTTTGTTTTTTTGGGGGGATGAAGCCACAGTTAATTTTTTTTTAAGATCTGTGGCAAACAGGCAGTTCAACAGACACAATCCTTTTTTACTTGTGGTCAAACTGTCATTCATTCATGACTGTCACTTCAATCAGTTTCCTCTTTTCTGAACTCTGAAGGCAAAAAGAAAGCTCTTCTTATTTAATCAATATTTGTACCTGCTGCCAATTCTGAAAGCAAGATAATGTTTTTGCCTGTGTGTCTTAAAGAAAGTAGTTATTAATAAATAATTATTAAATATTGATATTGTTTGACTCTAAGCCTCTCATACAATTTAAAAGTCCTGACTGGCCACACTCTGTATCAAATGGAGGAGGCTATCTGGATGCAGATGGATGAATAATTTGTTGGCTGGTTGGTTGGATGGATGGATGGATGGATGGATGGATGGATGGATTGATGGATGGATGGATGGATGGATGAATGAATGGTTGAATGGATGGATGGATGAATAGTTGAATGGATGGATGGATGGATGTATGGATGGATGGATTAATGGATGTATAGATGGATGGATGGATTGATAGATGGATAAATGGATGGATGGATGGATGGATGGATAGATGTATAAATGGATGGATGGACAAATTGATGAATTAATGGTTTGATGGATAGATGGATGGATGGATGGATTAATGTGTGGTTGTTTGGTTGGTTGTTTGGTTGGTTGGTTGGTTGGTTGGTTGGTTGGTTGGTTGGATGGATGGATGGATGGATGGATGGATGGATGGATAGATAAATGGATGGATGGATGGTTGGCTGGTTGGATGGATGGATGGATGGATAGATGGATAAATGTATTAATTAATGGTTGGATGGACAGATGAATGAATTAATGTGTGGTTGATTGGTTGGTTGGATGGTGGATAGATGGATGATGGATGGATGAATAAATAGATGGATGGATTAATGGATGGATAGTTTTTTGGTTAGTTGGATGGATAGATGGATGATGGATGATGGATGGATGGATGGATTAATGAATGGATGGTTAGTTGGTTGGTTGGTTGGATGGATGGATGGATTAATGGATGGATGGATGGATAAATGGATGGATGGATGGATGGTTGGTTGGATGGTTGGATGGTTGGATGGATAGATGGATTAATGGTTGAATGGATGGATGGATGCATGGATGGATTAATGGATGATTGGTTGGATGGATTAATGGTTTGATGGATGGATGGATGGATGGATAAATGGATGAATTAATGGATGGATGGATGGATGGATAAATGGATGAATTAATGGATGGATGGATGGATGGATGGATGGATTAATGTGTGGTTGGTTGGTTTGTTGGATGGGGTGGACGAATGTATAAATGGATGATTTAATGGTTGGTTGGTTGGTTGAATGAATGAATGAATGAATGAATGAATGAATGAATGAATGAATGAATGAATGAATGAATGGAATAAAGGATGAAGAACGTCAGACTGAGCTGAGACTCTCTTCTCGTTCTTCACAGTAATATAAATTAAAATGTTACTAAAGTTATTTGACTTTTTGTTCTGCACACAAAGCAACATTTTTATTTTATATAATAAAATCAGATCCTATCAGTATCACTGAACGTGTGAAGAGTTTACAACCAGCACGGCTTATTTCCACTCTGTAATTTACTCATGACGTTTTTGTTCACATGAAACAATTTGGCGGTTTGATCAAACAGTGCTGTTTTTGTGTAAAAGTGAAATGTTGGCTTGTTGTTGCTCATAGAAGTGGCTGAACTCTGAACATTAAAGAGCAGAGAGAAAGAAGAAAGAGCAAAGATTTCTCTTATCTGACCAAAAATCAGTTTTAATCTAAGCCGGCCTGTGAACTTCACATTCCAGGAAAGCCATTACCAACATTATCTCTCCTCACTCGCTGCCACGCCGTAAAGCACCGATTTGAGGAAAAATAAACAAGCCGTCAGGCTCAGATGTTCTCCTTTTGTCTTGGTTTCCCACGTGCCATTGAGCAGTGTACAGTACGACACAAATCTCTGACATCCTGCTTTAAAATCACACTGTTGACAGATTAATACTCTGATCATTTAATCCATCTGTCACTGACGTAAATTTCCCTGTCAGAGACACGGCTCCACGATCAAAGACTGAAAAAGCTACTTTGATGGATTTCAGTTCTTTTGTTCGTGTGTTCCTGCTACAAAAAATCAATTATCAAATTAAATAATTAATAACTCAATTACATCAAAGCAAAATGAAAACATCAATCCATATCATCTTCGTATGCCCGATGTGGATGGATATATTTATCGCAAATTTGAGAATTAAATTGAATCAAAGTCGTATCCTGAAATATTTTGTGATATCGATCAACATCATACCGTCTTCCAAACAAATCAATATAACATCGTATCGTGATAAAGCTGCTGATTTACACCCCTGATAAATTAGCATCACATTAAACTAAACTTAAATTGTCCTGAACTGAATTATTTCTAAAAGCTGGGGTTACAGAGCAAAAAGGTAAATGAAATTTTAAAGATTCTCAAAGTAAAACTGAAAAATTTTAAAAATATTTGGATTTATTTAAATACAAAATTTTCACAGCTGAATTTCACAACAGAGCCTTTGAAAACAATTAACATAAATGTGAATTAAAATGTACTTAAAAACATATAAACTATTTTACATATAAAACTGGACAAAAGTAAAGGTGAAAATTATGTTGTAAAATGATTATGTGTAGCACAAATCAAAATAAAAAATAAGAACTCAACATTAAATTTGTGAGTTTGAGAATTTTATTTGTCGTCCTTGTTTTTATAAACGATTTAATTCAAAAAGTATTTGCATTTTAAGAATTTTTACAGGGGCATTGGCCACAGCTGAAATCTGATGGCCCCTTGAAGTTCCCCTGTCCTGTCACTCAACCCTTTGCCTGATGGTGGATGCAGTTCCATGTCTGAACACTAGTGGCGCTAATGAGTCACACAGGAAAATACAGCATGAATTAAGCTTCTTTCTTTTTAAGAAGATCTGAACAATCCTGCCATTTCTCACATGCTGTCTTAAATTATTTTATCTATTTATATAAAAAATGCATATAAAATAGGTAATGAGTGTTTTTTATTTTACATTAAATTATATTACAAGTGTAATTGGTTAAATGTATACATCTTACCAAGTAATGGAGATTTGTGTGCAATGATGTTGAACAAATACTTGCTACCTCTATGGATATTGTGGCCCCCTATCAGAGAATCTGACACAAACAGATGAAACTTTAAAACGGAGAATTGGGAATAAGACCTTGGCTCTGGTTTTCTGGGGAGAACCGACAGATTCCTCAGTCTTCACTCAGATACAGAACGTATGTAGCTGATTAGAAACAGATTGGTTAGCTGTGATGGACAAAACCCAGAACTTTTTCTTCTTGAGTTCAAAACAGAAAAGTAATCAGTCATTTGTATGGGTGCGGCACTGCGGAAGCTTTCTTTAAAAAATGCAAGCTTCAAAACGTTTGACGTTTTCTGTAATCAGTTTGAATTATGAGGCCTGATAAATCAAGTCTCAGGTGAATTCTGCTGGAATAAAAACTATTATTTTATTGAGAAAGAAAGAAGGTTAAGTTAATATTTAAAGTTCATCAGTCGACATGCTTCCAATGCCGTATCAAACTGTGTTGCTCCTGATAAGATAAAAGCCTTTTATAAACCTCATCAGAATTGCTACAGTCAGCTGCTGCTGCTACTGCATTTGCCTTTCCCCATAAAATATATATTTTAAAAAATGGTGGCTCAGTTGGTAGAGCTGAAGCCTCTCAGCAAGAAGATCGCCGGTTCAAATCCTGGCCTGAGGACCTTTCTGGGTAACCTTACTCCGGCTTCCTCTTACAGACCAAAAACATGACTGTCAGGTTAATTGATAACTCTAAATTGTCCCTAGGTGTGAGTGAGAGAGTTAATGGTTGTTTGTCTCGTTTGTCCCTGTGATGGACTTGTGACCTGTCCAGGTTAACCCCGCCACTCGCACTGTGGCTGCTGGATATGGGCACCAGTGACCCATGTGACCCTGAAAGGAATAAACGTACAGAAAATGGATGGATGGATAAAAACTGTGTAAAGTTTTATAAAACAGCTTTGAAACGAATGAGTGAAACTAAATGGATTTGTTTCAAAATGACAGCCATTCCCATTTTTCTGCGCTCAGACTAGTCATTAGCTCATTACATAACTCTAATTCTCAAAAACTGAAGTCATTTACCTTTTAGTTAGCCTTGTGTTACTTTTTGCCAAACTACTTTTAACTTTTAGTTTAGTTTTAGCTAGTATTTTGCTACATTTGGCTTGTAAACAGTGTTTTGCAATTTTTAACTTAAGAAACCTTATTTTTGGTAATTTAAGCTACTTTTACCTTTGCTACTTTTAGCATTTAGCTATTGTTTTGGTATTTATTGCATTTAGGTGTTTAGCTCCTTCAGTTAAAAAAAACTAGCTAAGCTAGTTAAGTATTTTAATAGTATATTGATGCTTTTAACTATAGCTACTATTTTTGCTACTTTTAGCTTTAAATTAGTGTGCCATTTTAGGTTTTAGCTAGCATTTGACTTTAACAATTTGTGACCCATCATATCGAAATGAGGACTAAGTCAAATTTGGTCAAAAAGACCTAATTACATTTTCAGATTCTTGGCTTTAAAAGCTACATTTTGATATTTGGATCATCCTGAGATTATAAACCAAACCAGAGATATGCCCTAATTTGTCTTGTTGGTTACAATTATACATTGTTATTTGGTCTGAATCCTAATTTTATGTAATTTTAATGAGGATTTTTTTATTTAATCATGAAAAGAAAATCTCAAAGAATTTAAATATTGACATTTCTCAACTGGAAAGAAACACAAAACATTGCTAGCTCAAATGGAAAATCTCAAAATTTAGAGGTATTTTTCCTCAAAATCAAGTTTTTTGTTGTTACTGCTCAAAAAAATGCTTCAAAAATCTTTTTCATGATTATATGTCACACAGTTCATTCAAATGAAACACTGATAAGGCATTTATTTGTTATATTATGAAGAAATTCAATTTTTGTTTGTGTTTTAATCAAAACACTATGTTTGCCTATTTCTCTAAATATCCCACTTTTAGACTTTTCGATGTGACGGCCACATTTAGTTCCATTGCTTTTAGTAAATTTCACTCTTAGCTCTGTATTTTGATAGCAAATTTGATTTTTGTAGTTTTTCACATTTTCTCTTGAACTTCACCAGCTGCACCAAGAACACATGTACATTTTTATAGTTTTATAACGAAGTATAGTTCCTGTTTTACTCTGCACATTGATGTTTATGTTTTTAGTTGCTGTTGCTGCAGACCTGATTGATGGAACTCATCTGGGGGTGACTTTAAACGTCACCCTTCATCAACACGTCTCTGAAGTCTTAATGTTTAAACACGATGCACAGTAACACTGAGGAGCATCAGTTAATGGATGCTCCTCTCCCTCTCTGGGGCTGCGCTCCCACCACACCCCTTTGTGCACCCCCCCATCCCATCCCATCCCACCCCAAGCATCCTGTGGCATCGGCTGCACACCCTGATAAGCTTCGCTCAGAGGGAAGCCATACGCAGGCCGGTAATCAGCGTGCTGAAACAATAATCACGAGCTCTCATCATGTTTGTTGTTGTGATGGTCCTCTTTGCTGTTTCAGTCAATTATTTCCCCGCATGGTATCCTATAGTGTCCGTTTCTATAAGCTGCAGTAATATTTATCTTATATAAACACATATTCAGCTCTTCAACAAAGATTCACATAAGAAGGGAACCACTTCCTGGTATGGATAAGAAAACTGCAACATCTTCATATTCTTATTTCAGCAGAGCGTTGATACTTTAAAGCTTCACATTTTAGAGCCTGATTCACTGATAAAGATGCTGGCAGTTCTTGAATCTTGAAACAGGTGTGGGCTGAGATTTAGTGCTGCACGACTGTGGGATGCAGCTACTTTTAACCAGCATCAGTCGAAGCTGAGCGCAGACAAAAGTATTGTGGATATGTTCACAAAAAGGCTTGCAAACATAAAAAAACATATGATAAAGAGAAATCGAAGTTCTGTCTTTTCCATGAGAGATGGTGAACATCACGACTGAAATCAAGATTAAGACGGTGTTTCAATTCAGGGTTTGCAGCCCAAGTAGTGCGCATTTGAAGGCCACGCCGTTGGTAGTCCAATAGGCTCCTCCTCATGCAACCAATAAAACCCTGAAAAACATCTCAGCAACGTTTTTAATAAGTTACACCTCCTATGAAAAGACGTGTGAATACATTTCCAACTGAAGGCTTGTGATAGGAAGTGTAACACCATAATGGGGCAGCACGTGGTCACGTAAACATACGTCATCAAGATTAGATTGTTTCATTGCGTGGGAGGGGGACTGCGTGGGCAGCAACCCTTGAATCGGGTCATCAGTTGAATAAGCCCTGGCGTACTTAAGGCCGTATATCTCTAAGTGACGGCGTCGTTCATTCAAATCAAGATCCAGATGCCTTAAAAAAGCCATTCATCTTATTTCTAATGCGAACTCCTCCCATATTTGACAACAATAAAACTTTCTAGCTGAGAATGAACAACTAGGGGTGGGGCACCGATTTCCTTAATTTTGGGAGATTGGAGATCGACAATCCTTTGATAAGATCAGTAGAAAAAATTGGCTTCTGTCCGTTCTTGCTATATTGTGAGCACTAATGCCCAGTTAAAAGTTTGTATTGTTTCAAGGGTATTGTTCAATGTTTTCCAATAAAATAACATTTGAACACTGAAGCTGTGTTTTACCTTATAACATCTGACAGTGTCAGTTATTTAAAAAAATTGGTATCTGTCAAAATGGGATTCAGCAGGTGAGACTTTTTAAAGATCAGACAAAAAACTGGAATCGGTGCCCCCCTACTACAAACTGAGCCACCATGCAGCCTAACGTTGCACCAAATGTGAAATATTTATGAAAGGATTTAAAGAGGGTATAGTGTACAAAAATGTGACTAAACCGCAATTTCACTTTGGCGTTCCAAGCAAAAACCTTTCATTTGGTTGTTTTATGTTTATCTTTTCTAATTATTATTTGATATTTATATCCCATTTTAGCATCACACCTCACATTCAATGCTTTTTGTCAAGTATTAGTAAAAAAAGTTATTTTTACCAATTGTTTGAACAAAAGTATTTTTAAGGTCTCTCAAGCTGTCTTGTTTCAGATTTTTAAATAAGAGGGTATTATAGAATTTGCAGCTGTTGAGGAAGTGTTGTCTTTATTTTCCAGATCTCAACTCGTTTTTCCTGCTGTCTCGCTGTTTTGTTTTGTTCTTTTTAATTTAGGATTAAATTAAAACTGTTTCCTCCTCATGCAGCTGTACTTTTCAAGCCTTCTATTTAAGGAAATGTGTGTAGCTGAGCAGCAGCTGAGAGGCATGGATGGAGGGAGGAGGTTTGCTTTCTTTGGAGGAGCTGTGGGACTTCTTGTTGTTTGCTCACATTCAGAGATAAATCGTTGCTTTACTTTCTCGTTTCCTCAATTACAAAGATAACAGGAGCAACTTCTGATCTCTGGCCAGGATGAGGAAAAACTTTATGCATTTTTCATTATGACATTTCTACCCACAGAGAGAGCCTCTTAAACCCATAACGTCCCTTCATTCTGCTTTTTTAACCCTTAAATTTACATTTAATCGTGTGCTCACTATGAGAGATGTGTTAAAGGTGTTTTTTTTATCCTCACATGTGCACCTCCCTGCCTAAAAAGAATAGTTGTGATATTATAAAAGGATAAAGGCCTTTGATAAGCAGCTTCCTTTTTGCATTTTGAACACAGATCCTCCCTGCAGCGATGCTGTAATTGCTTTATCTAGTGTGGAATTCTAATTGAGGGCTTTCACCGCACCCTTTCCTCATGTGGCTCCACGCGGGCAATCAACCTGCGGCGCTATCGCCACATCTTAATAAAAACTAAAATGATTGAGCCACAACCCACAACTTCCCCCCCTAGAAATGGGAAGAACCACGGAGGAGAGGAGCGGGGAGCGTTAGGAAGCAACAAAACATCCTGACTTAACCGACACGAGGGGCGCAGGATGTGTGTAGGGGATTTCATTTTATTTATGTTTTTTAATTCACGACCTGTGGAGGAGAAAAGAGAAATCAACTTGTCCTGCAAATTTGCAAAGTAACCGATGAGTTGAATTTGACAAAATATTTACAGAAGACGGCAGCCAGCAGAAACAAAACACCGTACATGTTTCAGCTGTGGAGTAAAAACTTAAATTAACCGTTACGTCCTGATTAAAGACTCTAAAGAGGCCACTTGAAACCAGATGTATGATGATTGTATTATTAGTCAGATGTTTTAATGTTTAAACCACCTGTAAGAAGTATGTAAATTACAAAATTACTGCATTAATATGTCTTAATAAGATTTACCTCTGACAGATCAAAGCCTCAAATCAAATCAATAATTTAAAACTACTAAAAGACATAAAATGTTATTCTGAACTGCAGCAAATGTTTCAGTTTAAATTGGTAAATTTTCCAGATACACACAAAAACATGTGTTGGATTTACTTAACCAACTTATGTCAACAATGGAAATTGTTGACATAAGTTGTTTTTTTGAGTGCAGATTTATTCTGAAACATACTGTTTGTGTCTCTATTCACAGGTTGCAGCCGACGGTATCCCAGAATTCATTTCGCCTTTTAGCAAATTAAACAGAAAAACAAAAATGACGGAGGTTTTACTTTAATTTCTTATGGTGCGCTTTTTTTTAATGATGGAGTTTGGAAATTTATCACAAACTGAAAATACTTGAAGTTGACAGCGTTTCAAAACAATAAGCAACACAAATCCTCAGTGTTTTAAAAGTTAAATTTAAATTCTTAATTTCTGTGTTTTATGAATATCTGAATTGCTAAAATATTTGTCATTTTCTTATGGTTGTGACTTTTTTAATGTTTATTTAGGTCCCCTTTGGGATTTTAATTTGGTTAAATAAAGACAATTATCATTGTTACCACAGTTTTCAAAAATTTTGGAAAAGTTGTTTGTCACCAGATTAGATCAGTTCATTGATAAACAAAATATTTTAAGTAAAAATCAATATGGT
>JAUBOC010000071.1:6631154-6653385 GCA_032275365.1 Anablepsoides cearensis
TTTTATTATTATTTGAAAAAAAAAAAAAAAAAAAAAAAAACAAACAAACAATTAAATTATCTGGATTTGATTGAATTTTGTTTTGTAGTAAATCCGTTTTTAAAAAATATATGTGTAATCTTAACTGTATTAAAATAATTTGATTCATAAATACTGTTTTACTATTGTGTTTGACAAACTTACTCCCTTTAAAGCTCCAATTCACTAAAAAAAATTTTTTTTAATCAACACAAAAAAAACTGTTGTTTTCGAGATGTTTTCCACACTTTATGGCTGTTTGTCTTGAACAAAAGAAAAACCAGGAAGAACAAAGTGTTTTTCTGGAGAACATTGAAATTCTTCACATTCCTGCGGGAGAAACCCGGTGTGGTTTGGTCCTGACAAACTCATAAATTAAAATTATGTAATGAAACTTGTTGTCCCAGCTGCATTTCTTCTTGTTTATGACTGTAAAGCTTCTGGTGTTGAGAAGAGTTCTCCAATTATGCAATTTAGACGTATAATTACTCGCCATGAATCTCTCTGCTGCACCAAAATTTATCACCTCAGTAGCGGTTCGACCTGTCATTCTGTGACACAATGATCTTTTCAGCCATATGTTTTCAGATTACAACATTAATGTAAAACATATGAGGAATTTCTACAAGTTAATATTTTTTTCTAAAGAAACTCATAGCAGCTGTGAAAAACATTTATCTATTGTAAAAAATACACACTAATACAAATTCTGCACGTGTTACACATCACCTATAGTCTCTTATTATATAATCTGGTAACAAGTTAGTATTTAGTTTTATGTTTTGAAGTTTATTTTAATTAGATTTTTAAAAATCCTTCAGAAATCTGTGCATTTCATAAAGAATACTAAGTACTCACTCACGTGGTGGTGGTAGAAAAGTGACTAACAAAGTCGTTTGTACACTTATTCAAAACCAAACGGCTCTATGAAACTTGTCGACATCCAGATCTCTTTCTTCAAAGAGCCTTTTTTCCATATTTAGATTTTTGTTTTGAGGTACATTTTGTCACGATGCTCCTGCTCCCCGTTTTGCTTGTCACAGCTGCAGCCACTTCTCTCATCACGCTTTACGGCCTTTCAGCCTTCATTCCCTCCTGAATGGAGCATTATGCATCCTAAACGCCAAGTCAGTTTCTTCCTGCACTTCATCAAGTCTCCTCATGCCTCCATCTGTCTGATCTTCAGTTTTAGTTGTTTAGTTTTTGTTTTAAAAGTGTTTTGTTTTTCTTGAAGACACTTAGCCTGGATTAAATTGTATTATTGTTGTATGAAATTTGACCATAATTCATTAGATTAAAATCAATCCAAAAAGGCTATCAAAGAGCTATCTAAACCAGGTAAGATATTATTTGTTTATAAATTTTCAGCTGTCCGCTTCAAAAGTTTTAAAATATCACTTTCAACTCTGTGCAAATGTTTCCTCCTTCAAATGAGAGAAATACAATATATTTTTTAAACTATTATGAATGAAACTTCCAAATCCTCAGATATTATTAAGTATTTGGAAAAATACTTCACACACACACACAAAAAAGTATACAATTGATATATCTTCTGGAATCCAAGCTGCTTCATTATGTATCAGAAATGTGCTTTCTGAAAAGATAACCCTCATGTAGTTGACCTTTGCATTGTTCCTGAGTGCAGCTTTTAGATTCTGCATCAATCTGACACCAGTTAATGGCAAACACGTTTACCAGGATGTGAGGGAGGAATGTTCACCCCGTTCCTCCGTGTAAACGTCTGCGTCAGATTACCGGGGCAAGCAGCGATAAGAGGTTGCAAAAAACCCATGAGGCCTATTTATTATTAGGGCCAATATGGGAAACAGCAGCTGAGAGAACGCAAAGGAAAATAAATAATAATGTGCTGCTCTCATGCAAGATTTGTTGGGGCCTCTCTCGTGATAATACCCAGGGACAGATAACAGGTTTATGCTTTTTCCCCCCAGATATCAATTTTCAGGAGTTTCATCCGGAATATGTTTCAGAAAATGTGCAGAAAGAAAGATGACGTAAACGTTTGCACTGAAATATGTATTTAAAACAACACATCTGTCCCAGAGAATCTATAAGAGTCAAAGTTCCCACAAGATAAAACTTCAACGATGCATTCAGGTTCAATGTGTTTTTATACACATTGTAATTGTAATCACTTCACACAAACCATAAAAATACACAAATGAAACAAAGCTGTAGTTAAAATCCACATACCAAGCACAAATCTTTTCTAGGAATATATAAAACAAGATGTTACAACTGACAACTAAGCAATAAAATTATTTTCATTGTCTTCTTTGGCTGAGAAAACACAGTGATTAATTATTTCTGTTCACCTCAGGGAGCAGGTCATCATCATCATCAGGAACAGGATGAACTGTCGGAGGGTTTAACATCTAGAGGTGTTTGGAGAACCTCGGTCACGTTTGGTATTTGCCGTTTGTCTTCATGAATACCTCCTTGTTTGGATGTTTTTATCTTTAAGTTTTGTTTTATTAAGAGAAACTGATGCCATTAAAGTCAAGAGCTGCTGTAATTTAGATTTTTAGATGCAAGGATGTTGGGTGAAATCGTCCTTTTGAGTTAGTTGCAGCATAACAATTTTTAAAAAGGGGAGTTTTCTGCATATCTCTGTTTTTCTTTTTTTTTAAGTTTGCTAATAGTTTATTTATTTATTTATTTATTTATTTATTTATTTATTTATTTATTTATTTATTTACCGTTATTTAACCAGGCAAGTCCCATTTAGTCAAGCAGGTAAGTTTTTGGTATTTTCATGTTTTCAGTCATGGTGAAGAAACTCACTGGTGGGATTATGCTCTCAGGCCTGGGAACATCTTGGGAGTGAGCGTACCTATGTTCTCTGGTACTTATGTTCCCTGGTACTTATGTTCTCTGGTACAATGTCTTTTAAAGTTTGCATTAAAACATTTGAAGTGTGAGCCAAGCATCTTTCATGACTTTCACTATTAACACTGGGAGAACAGGTTTTTTGGAACGTAATTACTGGGAAAAATATACAGGGGAATATAGGTACCAGGACTGGTTAAATAATGGAAATCGGGAACATAAGAACTGGGGAACATATACCAGGGAACATAGATACCTTGAACCATACATATTGAGAAACTTAAAGTATACTGGGAAATATAGGTATTGGTGTTACATAAGGTACTGGGGAACATATATCGGGGAACAGGAGTACCAGGGAACATATATTGGAGAACAGGAGTACCAGGGAACAGAGGTACTGGGGAACATAAATCAGGGAACAGGAGTACCAGGGAACATGGGTTTGGGGAACATAAATCAGGGAACAGGAGGACCAGGGAATTGGTGAACACAAGTACTAGGGAAAATAAGTGGAACATAAGTACAGAGGAACATAGATACTGGGAAACATAGGTACCAGGGTACATGAGTACCAGGGAACACATGTACCAAAGAAATATAGGTATGACCCCAAATAGACGCCCCAATAGGAGCTAGAAAGAATTGCTGATGTCTTGGTTTCTCTTCAGGATCAGATATTCGATAGAAGATAGAGAAGTTACCTAGTTTGCCCTGTACACGCTGACACTCAACACCTGTTCATCTGCTCATTAACCCAGCTGTTCTCAATCACCAATCATCCCTCATGGTCTTTATGGTATTTAAGCTCCATGGTACAGTTACTGCTTGGTTCTTGTAAATTATTTTTTTTCTGATTTTTGCAAACATGTTGCTTCCCATTCAAGGGACTTTCTCTTGTTTCTCACAGAGGCGGCTGTGTGTGAAAGCTTTCTGTGATTGGGATCCACACCCTTTTAACCATTTCCTCTGCTGCCCATTCAGAGCCCGTCTCTGAATGTTTATTTAATGTTCATTTGTTTGAGGTCTTCTGAATAAGCACAGCTATCAAACAGGCAATGGTTTTGAAAAGGAAAACACCCGCCTGCCGGTGATTGACGTGAACCAGCCTTGAGAGTTGGGAGAGTTGGGTCTTTGGCCAGAGGTTGAACTCCTAAAATAACAGCTACAGTCACACAAACTGGCATTTTAGGAACACTGGGCACAAAACGGCCCCATGATGTCTGCCTAATCCATAAGTTAGAAACTTTTCAGGACAATATGGGGAAGTATGGGTTTACAATAAGACCAGCTACAACAGTTAGATTAGAAATGAAAACTTTGTTGCGCTCTGTTCCCTTTTCCTTAAAGCCTCTATCTGTGACAATCTTTCAGAGTTCTGGCATGCGGCAGAGGGGATCTGTTGTTCTTATGGGACTGCGGTTCAGATGTTCTCTTTTTGTTTTTTGTGTGTGTTGAAAGCTCAAGACGCAAGCTGAGTGGCGTGTTAGTGAGCTTTGTTGTGCTGGACCTAAAAGCGTTCAATGAAAGGAAGGAAACGGTGCCACCAGAGCACTCAGAGAACTCTCTGATTGTTCCTGAAGCTCCCATCATACAGGTGATGCTTCAGAGTGGAGAACAACACAATCAGTGCAAAATAAATAAATCTGCTGGAAAGACGGGGTAACAGCTGTAACTTTCTGTCACGTTTGGTTTTGTTGAATCTTTAATTCTGTTTGGTTTATCTTGGATTTTCACCCTTTTCAACTGTCTGCTTGTCATTGTAAGCTTTACAGCTCAGATCTGACTGTTCTAACCTTTTCCTATTACCCCCAGTGTGTATTTGTGCTCGTATGTTTTCCCTCTACGACCTGTTATATCACAGGTTTATCTTGGCTGTTTCTCTTGTCTTTTTTGTTTTTAGTTTCCCTGAATCAGTTTAAATGTTGTATTAGCTTGCTCAAAGTTTGATGACATTGGATTCTAAAAGTTATATTTAAACCTTAGTTTTCGAGAAATTTAAGCAAGCTTAATGGGTTGTGTTTTCTGTTGCAGAGTACCAAAAATTGCGGAACGCAACCTTTGCATTTTGTGCATAACACCAACACATTGCACTTCCTTTGCTTTAGCTTTGCTTATTTCCTGTTTTTGATGTGTTTTTACTGCAGCATTAGAGCGCCGCCTACAGGCTTGGAATACTTACTGCATTGTTTTAGGTTGTTTTCTGTTTTCATGTGGTTGAAGACATTACTTGAAACTGAGCCACATTAGCAAGGATATTTAAAAAACGACAAAAAAAAATTTTTTTTTTAAAAACTGACTGGTTTTTGGCAAACTGAGACCAAAGTGGAGCACTGTCATTTTAAAACAACTCCGGTCTATTAATATTTCATAGCGAAACATAAAAAAATAACAACAATCTTTTCTGGTCTTGGCACCACTGTTGGATTACCATTAAATTACGGAAGCATGGTTTGTGTCTTCACAATGTAATGCATTTCTAATAGGTCATTAAAAAATTATTAATTTTATTGTCTTTTATTGTCATCTGATCCCAGAATATTTTTGATAAAGGTTAGTTGCTTAGTGCTCCTTTTCAAAGACTGTGTAAAAAATGTCCTTTTTATTAACAAAAATAAGAATATGTATGCTAGCATTGACACAAAAAAGCTTTTCTATTAGTTTTTTTCCAGTGAAAATTTGTAAAAGTTAGTTTCTCTTATGGAGCATTTAGTTTGAATCAGCTGAAATAAGTAAAAATAAATAAACTTTTCAGCATTAAGGCCTGATGTCTTCTGTCGGTTTTAGACAGACGAAGCTCTAGTTTTGTCTGCATCCTGTTTCTAATCCAGAGAGACTGTTGATGATGGGAGATAAGAGCAGAGACTAAATGAACTGTCTTCAGTCTGGACTCAGTGATGTAACTAATCTCTGTTCGACTTCCTGTCTGTTTTTCTGCTTCCGCCAGCTTATTTTCCTCTTTTATTTTTCTTCGACTGTTCCTTTGTTCAGGCTTAATTTTGAAACAGTCAATTTATTAAACTGCCCTTTGGTTAGTTTTATCTTTTAGCTAGTCTGTTGCTACTTTAGCTCACTTCTTGATGTTAGGTTTTGGTGAATCTTTTGCTGCTATTAGCTACTTTTTTTTTTAGTTTTCAGCACTCAACATTCACATTGTTTTTCATTTCTTGCATAAAATGTAAATTTTCATTTAATTGAGTTTTAGTGATGCAATCTAGTAAATTAAAATCTAGAACAGTTTTTTTTCTTATTTTACAGCCAAATACAGTTGAAGTCGCCAGACAGATGCCAAACGTGTAAACATTTTCTGTCTCTGGGACTAACTGTTGAGACTCACTGCAGCAGCTGATAAGCCCCACAGGATGGCAAGGCCAGCCTTATCGAGCCGGGCCAAACCAGAGGACCTCTGCTATCACTGGACCCACTAGGAGAAGAAAAACCTCATATCTCCCCTTCGCTCCCTCTGACTCCTCCATGTGCTCACTTCAGGTGCTGCCGAGGCCTTTGCTCCTGTTTGTCTCCCCGATGCTGTAATAACTGAAGAGAAACCTTTTTTTTTGTTTTGTTTTGTTTTTTGGCAAGCATACGCTGTTAGAGAAATTCAAGTGGAGTGTTTATTTTAAATGGAAGAGGTCTGTTAGCGCCTGGAAGGGCTGCTAATTTCAACACAATGGCAGTGCGGTCGACCGCGTGGCAATAGGAAGGCAAATGTTGACGTTATTGTAGATTACTTTAAGAGCCCAAATCAAAACAATCACTCAGAAATCGAGGAGCCTGAAAGAGAGCCGAAAAAGATCCCCTCAGGATCAGGTTCAACCAGGCAGGCTGTTTCACACAGAACTACAGAAGCAGGATCCTGCAGTGCTGCCAGAACGTGTGACGACTCCTGAGGAGCGCCTGCTGTCTCAGCTTCAGATGATGGAAAGAAGGACGTCTCTTTTGTCTAAATGGGCGGATTTAGTAAAAGCTGAAAGAAAGTGGGTCGGCCTGCTGGTCCTGCAGGGCAGATTCTCCCACAGTTAACCAAAACATCAGTTTCTATGGGAATTGTTTTAATAAAACAATTCTCCATTAATTGATGGGGGTGTATATTAACAGACATTCATTAATTAATGTTTATTATTAACCTTCATCATAAAGGTTGGTTGATAATGTAATTGTGTGTCTGTCTTGCGGTTTTTCTGATTGTATACTTCAGCATATTATCAGCTATTTTACCAATTTTTAAATACATCAAAATGTTCGGCTTGTTCAGGATTCTGTGATTTTTATTTGTTCAAATTTCTTTAGGTTTTGAAATATTTAAGTTTAGTTATTTGTTCTTGACTAATGTTACAAAGTATAAATCTACAAGTTCAATTTCAGCTTTTAGCTATTCTGCTAGTTTTAGATTTTAGCTATTGTTTTGCTAATTTTAGCTTTTAGTTACTGGTTTGCTAATTTTAACATTTAGCTGTTGTTTTGTTAAATTTGGTTTTTAGGTATTGTTTGGTAATTTTCTTTTTGTTTTAGCTATTATTTGGCAAGTTTTAGTATTTAGCTGCAGTTTTTCCCATTTTAGGTTCAGCAACTATTTTTTGTTTAAACTTTTGCCTTCTGTTTTGCCAATTTTAGCTTTTATTCACAGTTCTGGCTGTTTTATCTTTTAGCTACTTTATTGCTAAATTTGGTTTTTAGCGACTGGTTGGTAATTTTAACTAATTTAGCTAGTTTTAGCATTAAGCTGATATTTTTTCCAATTTAGGTTTAGCGGGTATTTTTTGGTTCAGCTTTTGTTTTGCTAATTTAGGTATTTCCAACTGTTTTAATAATTCAAATTCTTTACTACTTTTCTGTCAGTTTTAGCTTTTAGTTATTGTTTTGCTAAATTTGCCATGTATCTACTGTTTGGTAATTTTTTTTTACGTTTAGCTATCATTCTAATAGTTTGAGCTTTTAGCTACCATTTTACAAAGCTGGTGCTTTAGCTTTAGGAAATGCAGATTTTGTCTTTATAATCTGTTTCATCTGAGCACAAAATAAAGACTACTCTGCTTAAAATAATCCAGCTGATGTGAATGAACATATTTTAAATCTGAACATATTTTACTTTATTTTATGAAGATATTAGCTGCATGATTAATATGGCTACATGTTTTGATGCATGGCAGCAGGTTTGGTCTCAAACTGTGAATCGTTCTTGGCACAGGGATTTTTGTTTCCTCGTCCTCCTCACTCCTGCCAAACCCTCCCTGTCAGATCTGTTCTCCTTCCTCTCTGTGAGTTTACACCTCGCTAACGGTCGAAGGCCAGTCGACCCCTGCGGGCCGTGTGTTTGTCCAGAGAGTCCTAGCACCAGAACTCATTTCCTCTTTAACCTCTGCTAATTACTGAACGGGTCAAACAGCCAGAGGTACTGGAGCAGTGCAGAGAGGTGACGACATGAAGGCTTTAGAGACGAGTGTCTATAGAAAACAAGTCGAAGCACACGGGGATGTTTGACATTTGGATAATCTGAGTAGTGGATCTGCAGGAGGTGGCCACATCGGTCTTTCTGTTTCTTCAGCTCAGGACTGTGTTTTGATCAACGTAGAGACGAGGAAAATACTGATAAATTCATATTGATTCACAAATTCACATAAAAGGAATACTTTAGATAGTTTAGTTTAGCTTTTGGACTGCGGTTCTGTGAGAAGGTTATGAACAGACAAGGCAATGGGAACTGGAGGAGATAAGGGTGCCACAGCACCCCCTTGTGGAGGATATTAAATATCATGTCAAATGTGAAAAAAAAAAGAAATTAAGTTCTTGTCTAAGAACATAAAGAATGTCTTGCATGATGTAGATGGCTCTTTGAACAGCTCCAGTTTGGAAAAAAAGTTCAATTTTGACCAGATGCATAAGCTAACAACTAATCTGAGCAGGACCAAAACTTGTAGCTGTTCATGCAAATATTGTTTTATAAAACTTAACACTGTTATCTATTTTGTATCTATTACTCAGTTATTTTTGGCAAAAATATTACACTTTTTCTGTACATACATCAGGCTACACTGAAAGGGCTGGAGCTAGCTCCCACCACTGCTATAAAGAGTTGCAAAAAAAAGATACATTTATTTCAAAACTGACTGATTTAATGGTTAGAATTAAAGTTCACGTGGATTCTGTAAACTTTAAGAGATTTGAGTTGACCTAGCTTGGTAATTGTTCAGAATTATTATTATTAATATTTTTTTTTGTTTTGTTTGTTTTAAAAATCGAGGCTGTTTGAAGATCTATGACAGGTAGGATATTGCTGTACTTTCGGCTGCTCTCTTCTGCAGGGGTTGCAACCTGGGCTCAAATCTGCGGCCTCGGATGTCAATTTTATGTCAATTTTATTTATATAGCACATTTAAAAACAAGAATGCTGACCAAAGTGCTTCACAAACAAAAAAATTCTTCTAACAAAATAAATGAAAAAAAAAAAACCAAACAAAAAAAAAAAAACAATTATAGTAAAGAAAAGGCTAATAAAACTAGAACAAGAAATTAGCACAATTGGAACCCCAACAAGACCACAGCACTAAACACTGATCCACTGCAGCCCCAGCAGGTAAGATATTAATAGTTCATAACCTTTCCACAAAACCTCATTTCAAAAGATTTGAACTGTCACTTTAACAACACTGTATATATATCATAAAGAGCAACACAAAACTAATTTCTGCAGTAAATTTGGTTTGTAAAATGCAAACACTCCGAGTCCAAAAATCTGCATGCATTACACAGTTTTAGAATATTTTCACAAATTATGCAATTTTTATTTATAACAGTAACTGTTTTATATTTTGGAGTGCTGTAAATATCGTTTCTTTGCTTTGCTCAGCATCAACACGTTGAAAAATGCTAATTTTTCAGTCATTCCTGACATTTTCCTGCGTGTGATTCAGCGTCTTCCTGCTGAACCAAGCAAGATGAAACATAGATGAGCTGCTTTAGCTGCTTTAGTTTTGCCTCTTTGGTCTTCTGAAGCATAAACTAACAGATTATTCAACACAAGTTGAAGCTCGTGTTTTTGTTTTGATTAATATTCTCATTCGTGTCTTACTGCACAGTTTGTTGTCGCAGGCGTTAGGGCAGTCAGCACAGGAGGGTCCTGACTCGTAAGCCCGAGACAGCTGGTGGTTTTCCCTGCGATGTAGGCCAGACCATGAAATATTCAATACAAAAGCAAAGACTTACACACGATGATATCCCTGAAATGCCAGGAAGAGGGCATAGATCTGAATTATTATTTAATGACCACTAAGTGATGCAGAAAGATGAAAAAATGTCTACAGTTCTGCTCATTGGATTTTAAAGTCTTTTTGTTGCATCGTTGCATTCATTTAGGCTGACCGATTTTAATTGCATTTTTCATCTGACAGAATGATCTAAGACTGTTTTAGTGAGGAGGTGTGTAGACCTTACTGACCTCTCTGGAGCTGGCAGGGCTACGATTCAGGTTTTGGCCCATCTCTGAGCGTTGGCTTCAGTGTCCTGATTCCAGCTCTGTGGGGAGTGGAGGACAGAGTCAACAAAAATCAGCACATTTCAATGAATACTGAACACAAATATGATTCAGGTGCTCCTCTTGTATAATTCAGCCTTAGATGCAAAATTGGTGAAGATTATTCAAAAAGACATGCATTAGAAGCATTGCATGTTTAAAATTGTGAGAGTTGGACACATTTAATTTCTTTAAAAATAACAAAATAAATTTATATACACATCTCTGATTAATGTATGCATTTAACACATAGTGGCTGCTGGTCATAGGAACCAATTACCCCTGCAGCCAGAAAGGAAAAGCAGGTAAAGATAATAGATCATAACATGTGGAAGAACAATATGATGCGTCAAAGCTAACCGTGGAGCTAAGTTTATATGAAAATGAGCTGTGCCCAGATATTGCAAATTTTAAAGAAGTAATGTAACTGATCATAACTTGAATTTAGGTGTAAGAAAAAAATATTTGCAGAAAATAATGCAATTTTCACAAAATCCCTGATTTGGTTCCCTGGTTTGAGTTAAGTTAAACCCCAAATAATCCATTAATGATGTAGCTAGAAATTATTATAAGCACAAAACTTCAAAAATCAAAAACGGAAAAATCTGTGTATTTCAACAACTATAAATTCCTCTCTGTTCTGTGTTGATCTGCTGCCCTCCTGTGATAAACACTTGTAGGCGCGTCTCCTGCACTGCGCATGCGCAGATCCGACGAGACGCTCATCGTTTTCGCATCTTGGAGCTCGCGCGCGCCGCTTCGCTTCGGCCACAAGGAGGAGGGGAAGAGAAAAACCAAACGGTGTTGTTATATTTCTGCCCTCCTCGTCACTGCCGCTGCGGTGGAAAAAAAAAAAAGGAGAAGAGGCATCAGCAAGGAGAGAGTAGAAGCCATAAGATGAAGAAACGTTATGTGGACGCGAACAGGCTTCGGAAGATGAAAAAACTGAAAATCACGGAGAAGCTGTCGGAAAGGTTAGCTGCTGCTGCTGCGCTCGAGCCGCGTCGCCCGGCTGCTGCTGCTGCTTTTGTTGTGGTCTTTGTGTAAAATTTTCAGCCGTCGTCATCCCGCTCACCTGTCTGCCTCCCGTCCCATTTCCACACCCCGTGTCTCACATTTTGAAACCACCCCCAGTCTGGAGCTTTTCACCCCCATATTAGCCTAATAAAGCAGGCGCGAGCTGTTTAAATAAAAAGCTAACTTACTTTAGCCGACATTGTTTACAGGGAAAAGGCAGAATCTATTTGTGCAAGTTAACGTCGGCCTTTAGGCTCCTGCTTTTAAACTACCCTGCTCGTTTTACCTTTAATAATAGGCTTCATTTCCATAACACTTTATATGTTTAAGCAACATTTTATTTGACACTTTCATTGCTCAAAATGTCGTTTTGAATTTGAAGTATATGAACTCTTTTGTGTAGATTAATATACCTTTTCTTGATGAAATAGACAGAAATGTATGCTTAATTTTCTTGAAAGAATAATATTTTGTCTGAGCTAATTTGATAAATATTGTGGTAAATTAGGAGTGCATGATACTTAAAAGTGATAAGTGATTACTTCATCAAGTAAAAATGGCATATTTGAACTTTTATGAGCAGTATAGTTTCCCCTTTGTCTTTGTTGTTCTTTATCTAAATAGTATACTTTGAAAAATTAAACATTCAGTGTAAAATAAAACTTCTTAGAATAATAAAGAGGAATTTTAGTCGTTTTCATCCTCCAGATTAAATGTTGACATAATTTTGGATTTGGGAGTGAGAGGTTTATTTGGACTAGCAGGAGGATGCTGTGGTGCTCCCTCTCTCCTCCAGATGAAATATCGCCATGGTAACCAAACAAAGACAGGGTGATGTGATGTGATGGCGGTGCACGGATGAGCAGAACAAAGGAGGAAACCACAGCTCGTGTTTGGCTGATGCTGCCAGTTAAAACCAACGTGGGGACGGTTGTTCTTTGTTCCGTCTTACAGACACAGTTTTTAAGATGCTATGCTACAGGTTCAACATCTGCATTTCCTGTTTTGTCTTTAGTTTCTTTTTATAATAACTGCTCAGACTGAAGCTTAGCTGTATATTTACTAAAAGCAGGGGGAAAATTAGAAAGTTTCCCATATGTCCTACATGAATTCATGCACTTGCAGATAAATTTAACCACAATGATATTTTTTTTTATTCATTTGTTTGAAATGCTGCACATCTTCCCACAGTGCGTACACCTTCCTGAAGTTTATGGTGATGTGGACGGTGGTGCTCCTGGCAGATTTCATCCTTGAGTTCAGGCTGGAGTATTTGTGGCCGTGCTGGCTCTTCTTTGGGAGCGTGTACACCACTTTCCACTGCCACGGGCTGGTGAGGACTCCTGCTGTGTGCTTTCATATTCTGTGCAGTAGACCCAATAATGAAAACCCAGTCTGTGCTGTGCAGCTTTAACAAACCGCACAATCCCTCTCCTCCTGTGTTTAAAATGAAACATTTTTATGCATTTAACTAAAATGACCTTTTGTCTTTCTTGTTTGTTTTCAGGTTATTTGTGTTGTTTTTGTTTGTGCTGCCTTCACACTGGACATCTTTTGTTTAATCTTTGTGCCGTTGCACTGGCTCTTTTTTGTGGCAAGCACCTATGTGTTATTTAATTATATTTGGCACACAGGTGAGTGTGGGTTGTTTATTTTCTCACACGCACACAGACACACACGTCACAACACAATAGTTGTATAAATGCTTTTTAGCATTCACGCTACAGTTTTAACCTTTTTTTGTATATTTTGTACTATTTTAACTGCTTTACTTTACACAATATTGGATTTATTTAAACTCTTATCAATTCTTTCAAAAAGCAGTGTTTAAAACCTTGCTTCAGGATACGTCCTCTGTTTTTGCCTTCTATTGCTACTTCAAGATACTAGCTAGCTTTTTGCTTTTCTTTTAGCTTTTAGCTAGCCTTTTGCAACCTACTTTTAGCTTTTTTGTCTTTTAGCAAGCATTTAGCTAATTACAATTTTAAGCTAATCTTGTTACTTTTAGCAAGTTTTCGTTTCTTTGTCTCATTTTAGTAATTATTCCAACATTCACTCTACATCTAGACACAAAATGCAATTTCTGGTCTATTTGATGTAAAGTTTATTTATAGGTACAGAGAATTTGTCTGAATACAACATTTTATGTATATTACTTAATCCTGTGAATGCTTAAATAAAGCCTAAAAAATCCTAGAACAAGTATAACATTTTGATTAAACAGATGGTAGAAACACGTTTTAAATTAATGTCTCTGTTACAAATGTCTGCTTGATTGAAAGAAATCAACAAATTGTAAAACTTTGCAGCCTCCTTGTATTTTTCATTTTAAAGCAAATGTTTTTGTTGGGAAGCAGGTTAGTTTAACCCCTCTTAAACCTAAAATCTGAAAGCGTTTTGTTCAGATAATTGTTTAAAATCTGTGTATACTGTTTAATATTCATGGGGCCTTCATTAATACTTGTACTTAATAATATCAAACCAACTCCCTTTCTTTATTTTGTGGATAAAATATCTAATATTCCCAAAAAGCAATAAAAAAACTTTGATTTTTAATATTTTATTTCATCTAAATCATATCAGATTTAAATAAATCATAATTTCTTAATCGTCTTAATTTTTATTTACATCCTAGAGTTTTATCTCTGATGTTCAGACTTTTTCCAGTCATTTTCTTTTCCACTAAATCCTGTTTTTCTGTCCAGAGAAGGGCATCTGTATATCGACGGTGTCCCTGTGGATCATGCTGGTGTACACAGAGGCTTCGCTTCGACTCAAAGATCTCAGTACCTCCCATCCCAACCTCTCTCATCTATTCGCTGCACACTGGTAAGCAAATTTGATCTGCCCTGAACGTTATATAATGCCTACTTTAAAGAGTGTTACAATAAATAATCACTTACAGTGTTTTTCTGTTAAGTGTCAGTTAAAAGTATAGTTAAAAAATCATTTTTTCACCTTTTGGTTGATGATTAGTGCAGACTGAGGTGCTACATGAGGTGTGAAAAACACAAAGTAAATGTGAGAGGAGTAATTAATGTCAGATTCTGCAGCTCACATTGTTTTTGTTTTTTGTATTTTTTTTTTCCTCCTACGTTTTTGCTTTTCAGCATTGGGTATCCCGTCGTCTATCTGGGGTTCGACGCCACCTGCTACTTCACCAACGTTTTTAAGCTGCGCGTTCAGAAAGCCGTTCAGAGCGACAACGACTTTCACATGCACCTCCTTCAGCACTCGCTCCCGCCAGGTCTGCAGGTTTACTCCAAGACCAGCACAGATGGCAGCAGCAGTAAGTCTGCACCTGCAGCATCCACTCACTGAGACTTAAAAAAAACTGTTAACTGAATAAACAAAACAACATTTCTGTAATGTTCAGTTTGATTCAATACTTTTATTCTTGTTCATTCAATAAAAAAAAGTTGCTTTAGGTGACAGAGGAAGGATCCGAATCAGACATTTTACTGTAATTTTCATATAAGAGAAGAGTAAAGAGCAGCTCTGATTGTCTAAAAGAGTGATTTGATTTACCAGCTGGCTTCAATCTTTTGTTTTTATTGGTTTAAACTCTTGTGTTATGGAACAATAAGACGGATGCAATGACCTGACAAGGAATAAATCTTCCACCATGTTGGGTTTCTTATCATTCATCATTACTTTTCCAGATGCCTCCACAGCCGTAGGTGTCAAATATTTTCACATTTGGGATTTTATGTGCAAAATCCACTCAAAACTCTATATATTAAGGCTTAAAACTTCCTCTAACTCAGTGGTTCTTAAACTATTTCTGCTGGTACTCCCACCCGACGCTGCCACGTTTCCAGTCAGACAAACAGATATTTGGATTTCAAACTTTATTGCACTTTAAAAAAAACAACAACAAAACACCTTTTATAGTGTAATTATTTTAGGTATAACTGTTTTTTTAATTATTGTGACAATATTTAACATTATCAATAAATAAATAAAATGTTTCTCTGGGCAAAGTGGGTTTAAAAACATGAAAAATGACACCTTTAATCCTCACTTCTTTTTGTTTAGGTTAAAAACCTTTCCATTGTGCTAGCAGTCTCACAGATGAGAGGAACTTTACTTGAATAATTTGCAGCGACTGTAACGTTTTTCTTTCCCCACACAAGTTCAACTCTACAACAACAAGCTAACATTAGCTACCATTAGCTTGCTGCTCTCTGTCATGCTGCTGGATGGTCCGGTTCAAAATTCGGTATTTCTCTTTGAGTTTGGTGTAGTCCACTGTTGCTGTTAGGCAAATAAAATTAAATAAGATTCACATGTTTAATATTCTGATCCCACGCTCACATCAAGGCTCTCTGCTCACGGGAAACACAACCAGGGCCGGGGTCAAATAAGGCCAGGCCAACTGGGTTGGGGATAGGCTTAAAATGCAAAAACACCTTTTGGGAGCCACCGCTCGAACTCAAGTTCTTCTGCTTTTGTTCCAACTTTCCTCTGAGTCTGCTGAATTGATTGGTTGGTTTATTCTTTCTCCAGGCTCTAAATGGAAGTTCAAGCCTGAGTCGAGTCAGTACCAGTGTCAGAACGGCGCCGTGGTGTCCCACGATGACGCCCACAGCGTAGACTGCCTTCAGATTCGCAGCGAGGAGCGTGGAGCAGAGGTGAGGTCGATGGAATCGAACCGACGGCCGGCGGCATTATTCAAACCTGCTGCTGCTGCTGCTGAGCCCAAAGAGCAGCTTCACAGCGGGGAAGGGTCAGAATCCTCTGCAACCCCAGAGAGTCTACCTCACGAGGAGCAGGGAAGCAAAGCCCCACGGGCGGCCAAAAACTCCTCGCCTAAAGCCCGCAGAGGCAGCACGAACACTCCTTCACCTCCTGCAGGAAGGACGGAGAAGAAACCGAGGAGCTGGAAAACAATCAGCCCCAACAGGAACACAGAGGAGAAGAGCGCGGCGGCGGCGGCGGCGGCGGCGGCGGCGGCTCAGAACCATCACGCCGAGCAAATGAACAAGTAAGGCGCCGGTAATTTCAGCTCAGCTGGGTGGTTAAAGTGATGTTAAAAGGTTGTCTGCTGCCGTCAGGCTTGAGGCGGAGCTGCGGAGGCTGCGGGGCGAGCTGCAGGCGAGCAGGCAGAGTGAGCAGGAGCTGCGGAGTCACGTCTGTAACCTGACGAACAGCGAGAGGAGCCTGAGGCCAGAGGTGTCCCTCCTCAGACAGTCCAACATGCTGCTCCAGAGCAAGTGAGCGCTTCATGAAACCCCCTGAGAGAGCCAACTGTGTCTCTGTGGGCGGGTTCTTTTATTCATTACATCATCGTTAAACCTCAAACTGTCACACCTGAAGACAGAAACAGAACCTTTTAGATATTTTTAAACACAATGAGCCCTAAAACCAAGTGTCAGTTTTATTGTTTAATGTTCTCAAGTAAAGACTTAAATGCTCTGTGCCCAGGATTCTGTGCTTGACTAAAACCAAGCAGCGCGACAAGCAAACCAGCACGATGCTGGAGAAAAAGAGCCGAGCCGAGGCAGAAGCCAGACTCGCTGCTGAGAAGCAGTTGGCCGAGCTTCAGGCTCAGAAACTGGAGGAGGCGGCGAGCGCTGCACGGAGTCTGACAAACAGGTAAATCACTCCTGCCAAGCGTCTCCTTTTCCAGAAAGCCACTCGGTGCTTTCAAACACACTTTTATCTACGTTTGTGTCCCGCTGAGTCTGATTACGTGCCGTGGAGAGAGAACAGCCAAACAAACGATAGATTAGTCTGAGTTATGATTACTCCCCTTCTTGTTGGGAGTTGGATGAGAAGATCAACAACACTGCAGCACTTTAACCCACAGGTCTGACAGTGGTTTTGATCGCCTCATCGGACTGACAGCAATAAAACAGATGCACTGATGAGCCACAACAATATGACCTCTCACTGTTAATATTATGACACAATTCTCTGAACAGAACAAAATTCCACACTGGATGCTAGGAATAGGCATTTTAAATAAAACACATTTTCAATTTGTCACTAATTCTTCAGTTTCTCTTAGAATATTTAACTTGAATTGAGGTTTACTCACATTCTGCAACTGATTGAAACAAAGGCTTCAGGTGCTGCTGCTTGTTCTGCTAGTTTTCACTTCTTATTCCCTCATTTTCACATGTCAAACTAAATGAGTTGCTCTCAGACGCTCCTCAGAACAGGGCGAAAGAGGGGGCTTGTGGAGTTACAGTAAGGAGGAGTTCCACTTTATATAGATTTAACTTAAGAATTTAAAAGCATGACATCTCCTTTAAGTGAGTGGTCTTATTGTTAAGGCTGATTGGTATATATAAAAACAGTTCCTGTTTGATTTTGTGTCTTAAAAGCAACATAAAACTCTGTAACCTGATTGTTTTCACCTCTAACGACCCCGACTGAAACCCGGTGTTCTCTTCGTCTCCTACACCAGGCAGGAACACTGTGAAACCCAAATGTTAAGGAAAAGAATTAAAGATCTAGAAACAGAGTACAAACAACTACAGCTGGAGTATCAAGTGAAAGAGACTCGTGTGGTAGATCTAGAGAGAGAGATTGAGGTATCTTTTCACTCTATTTGGGAATGAACTTGTGAGTTTTTTTCAGTGTTTGTGAGTCTCAAGTGGTGGTTTGCTGTCTTGATCTAGTCTTTTTTTAATTTATTGTCTTGAAGTTTGTTAGCAAACCGAATGGGTTTTCATTGAGAACGTTTAGTGTTTGTGTTTATTTTGGCCTGCAGTCAACATCTTGGTTTTGTCACCTCATCAGTGTGCAGTATTATTTAATGGTTGTTGTTTTTTGTGTTTGCGTTGTTGTATTTTGTGGCGTTTGATCTCATTTTAGTGCCATTTTTCTCCATGATGCATGCTGAGACTAAAGCCAGAACTGTCATGAAAATGTTGCTCTGATGTTCTTTGGTTTAAAAGAAAAATCAACTTTTAGGATTTCTCAGTAAAAATGTTCATGTTTGGTGAATTGGGCGGCCAAACATGTTTGAAAACTGTTGTGTTTTGGTTCCCCGAGCAAATCCATCAAGGTTTGTGTTCCTGAAAGCAAAATAAACAAAACTCGCTCAGGGAAACCAAAGCACCAGCTCCCTTGTGTGTCTCCAGCAGGAGGCACTGATGTTTTGCAGATGTTCTCATCGCTAATGTTTGCTGTTGGACTCAGGCTTTGGGGAAGTACCGCTGCGTGGAGAAAGAGACGGACGTGTTGCTCTCCACGTTGTCAGCCATGCAGGAGAAGGCTCAACATCTGGAGTACAACCTGAGCGCCGAGACCCGGATCAAGCTGGACCTGTTCTCTGCGCTCGGTGACGCCCGCAGACAGCTGGAAATCGCTCAAGGTGCGCCCTCTACGCCTCTGAAATGATCGTCTTTTTATTTATTTATTTATTTTTAAATCATCCAAGTTACTTTTAATTTTTTTTATTTTTCCTGAATGTTTTTATCCCTGTATATATATTTTTATTTTGAAGAAATGGGCCATGGACAAGGTTTTAAGCCAGAGAAGTATTTTTTAAATCACAAAATTAAAAATGTAATATTATGAGAACTCCTACACAGAAAAGCAGTCTTACTGTGGTAAAATGAGGCATGTTAAGAATTGTGTGGAGTTATACTTTGGTATCAGTTTGACAAATAAAGACTTAAATACTTAATCCTTTAACACATCAGCTGCTGTTTGGTCAAACTGGTTACGTCAGGTCTTGATATTGCAGCTTTTTCCTCATTAAAATGACTTTCTCTTGTAATATTACAACTTTATTCTGGAAATATTACGACTTTATTCTGCTAACATTATGACTTTATTCTGGTAATATTTTATTATTATTATTATTATATGTGTGACGAGGTTTTGATGGAAATTTGGATCCAACAGCACCACCATGTGGTCATAAAGTACATTACACATGACTTCACTCCTCGCAGGATGATTCATTTACTAAGTCATTTAAACCAGTTTTATCAAAACATTTTAAATAAAGGTGACATCTTTACTCAAAATGACTGTTTCTAACCAACATGATGAAGTTTAAAAATACAAAAGTTTGCAATACTAACACTAAGTATATACATCAGACAAGTATTTATATTTTAAATTTGTTGTACATTAGATAAAATACAAAATTTATTAAAAGTAGCTAAAAAAAAAATCATATCCAAAACAACAGATAGAACCTTCTGGTCAGAAAATCTTTTAGATTAAAATTTAAATGGATTTAAAGAGACAGCCTCAAAATGAGTTGATTCTGATGCACTTCAGAAAAGGGATGAAAGAGGGGCTTGTGGAGTTACAATAAAGAGGAATTCAAACATTGCAGTTCCACTTTATATAGACCCCAGCTGAAGGATTTAAATGTGGAAAAAACAGGATTTAAAGCATGACATGTCTCCTTTAAACCAAAAATTAAATGTTTTGATCTTATTCCCCTCAGCAGCGCCTGCTCTTTTAGGAAAATTTCCTCCAAATCCCAAACTTTCTGTTTTTTTTTATTACCCAGCTGTCATTTCACCAGTGTGACAGGGCCAGTGTGTCATAACTCATGTAGTCATCATGCAGCAGCAGATGACTCACACTGCAGTTAGTCATTTACTTACAACATCTGTAAACACTGAAATAACAAAGAGAACATTATGTGCAGCACTTCCTCCTTCATAATGTGACGATCTTCAGTCATAAACAATACTTTATATGTTTTGAGAAAATTATAAGCTGCAGCTCCACCTCATGCGTACGCTTGCCTGTCTGACAGATAAAGTGAAGAAGCAGGACAGAGAAATCCGTCAGATGAAGCAGAAGATCGCAGAGGTGATGGCGGTCAGCCCCGGCGTGTCCTACGTGGCTCCGCGGCCGCAGGTACCTCAGTATCTCACCAAGTTTCTCAACTCTGAGCGCTACATGCTGAATCCACGGGCGCTGATGTACCAGTGTCTGAAGAAATGAAAAAAATAATAATAATTCAGAAAGAGACGATGCCTTCTTCTTCAGGACCAGAGGAATTATTTTCTACCAGAGCTAAAGACGCCTGCTTCCAGACACAAGCCTCCACGAGTCCAATGCCTTTCTCTGCACGCTTGGTGCTAACCTGATACCATTCTTTACGTCTCCTGTTTCCTCCCATATCAAAACTCCAAGAGTTTCACTCGAAAAACGAGGTCTTTAATATGCAGAGCTGCTGAAGGCAGCGTTTTTACCATAACCATGAAATATGACGTCAGCAGAGAGAAGCACATCAACACTGATTCAGACTCTGTTTGATCTGACGACACATCAGGAAGTGTTGTTAAAATATCCTCATTATTATTAAAATATCTTTTATTTGATTAAAACCAAAAGTAGTCCTGCTGCAGCTGTTAAATATCTAATGAGAATATTCAAAGATTCATAAAACTTAGTTATTTATCAGGTTTCTTTGGATGGATTTCAATGGTGGGCATGGTTCCACTAATAAGCTAATAGCTGATTAGCTTTTCACTAACTTTTTTAATTGTTAGCGAACCAGTTAGCTTCCGCTAAATTAGGTTTTGCCAACTTTAGGTCTGCTAACAGCTAACTAACTAGCTAACGTCAACAAGTTTGTGTCGGTCCCACCAGTATTCAGCTCAACTTGATGCAGACTGAGTGACAGTCATCTTAGCAGTTAGCTGTTAGTGGTAGCTTCTGCTAATGTTTTACTAGAAGTTGGCGTTAGTGAAGCTATATTTTTAGTTAGCAGATTATGACTTAGTAAAACTGACTTTTTGGTTAGCTGTGCCCACCACTGGTGGATTTATGCTCAATCAGACGTTAAAACATCTGATTTCGCTGACATGTTTCTGAGATGTTTTTTCTCTGCACTCTAAAAAGAGAGTGAAGCGAGAACTCCCTCTCACTGCAGATCACGTCACGCAAAAACTGAAACAACAGCGACGGAATGGTTGGCAAAGTGGATGTTTATTTTCAGTTGTTGGAGGAAGGTTTGGTATTTTTGTTAACGTAGGAAAATATCACTGAACGTGTTTCGGTGCTGCCCGGCCAAGGCGTACTGTGTTGTTCATTCTCCTTTCAAAGTTCTTTTACTATCTTTGTAAAGACTGCTGTATTTTTTAACAGCCTCGGCCAGCTGATCCTCAGCAGATCAGTTGAAGCAAAATGAGAGCAGTGTAACTACTCACAAACTTCTGACCAATCACACAATACTTGACGTACATCTTGCAAAACAAAAGTTCTGGCAGACCGAACAAAAATACACAATTTCTATCACAAAACAATGTCAGTGAGAAAAATTTTCGGCACTTCTTATTGAGAATAAATCCACCTTAAAAAATGTAATCCTTTATTTTGCTGCAGTATTGACCCAAAAGCATAAAATAACAGTGTTCATCTCTGCTAAATCCCTAATACAACATTTTCAAATTGGACATTTATCTTTGTTGTGATTAAAAAAATCTATTATCTTCTACTTAAATGTCCTGCTGAGCTGTGACATCATACTCAAAATCAGGACAGTGAAACTGAAGCAGCTAAACGGAATTTAGCCATAATTTCTCCTCTTGTTTACAACAATAAACACTCTGACGTAAACACACTTGTTCTCATGTATTTGAGATTCGAAGCCGTAACTGATTTTGGTGTTTTTGTCTGAAATTTTATAGTGAAATGAATCAAATATCTCAATTGTAAAGAGATCAAAAAGGAACAATATGAGTGGAAAATAAGTGGATTTAGTACTGAGCCCCTAAAGGGACATCGGATGAAAAAAAAAAAAAAACTAACTGGTGCGCACCAGTTACTAAGTCGTGCGCACCACTTAGTAAGTCGTGCGCACCACTTAGTAAGTCGTGCGCACCACTTAGTAAGTCGTGCGCACCA
>JAUBOC010000071.1:6653485-6675488 GCA_032275365.1 Anablepsoides cearensis
GCGCACGACTTAGTAACTGGTGCGCACCAGTTAGTTTTTTTTTTTTTTTCATCCGATGTCCCTTTAGGGGCTCAGTAATTTAGTGATGGATTTCTATGAATTTTAAATCTAAAATGTCTGTATTTATTAACATTCGCAGCGAGCGATATTCTTTTTATGTACCTTTTGGGAGCATAAATGTGATTATGCTTTTTAAAAAAAAAAAAAAAAAAGAAGACAAATGTCTTTATGATTGTAAATAGAGAAATATTTGGATTGTGCTGAAATTCAGACAGAAGTTGTGATTTTAACGAGTTAACTTGATTTTTTATTCTAAAAAAAAAAAAAAAGCTGTGTTTTGGAATGAGACCCTTCAGAGTCGGATGACGTCCTTTGGATCAGTTGATGCTCTGTTGTCATGGCAACCCAATGGGCGGGGACGACGCGACGTGTGGAAGCTGGTGAAACAGACGAGGCGAAGCGATGGTTTGTGACGGGGAAACGTAAAACCAAACGAGGCTCACGGATTTAATTACTGTGCCTATATAATACTTTCAAACTGGAAGGTAAAACACTAATTAAATGTGACAGAGTGATGTGTTTGAAGTGCTATGTACTGTTTTTGGAGTTTTGTTTTTTTTTACTCACAAATGTACAGAATTGAAAATATTCATCACGCCACTGAAAAACAGGATCGGGGGAGACGTGGCCGTTTTGGTAGCTTTTTATTTAGAGCGTGTTTTCTTAGCGTGTTTTATATGAAAGCTATTTTTTTGTCTCACTGTTCTCTTTTACTGCTGTCATTTTTACGGGAGGGTTTGTTTTATTTTATTTATTTTTTTGTCGGCATGAAATGTGTTTTCTTCGACCACACCTTGTGAATTTCTTGTATACATGATTATACTCGTACAAGGGCTACCATTTGTAAAACGTTTTTGAACGGTGACGCTCTGAGGAGAGAGATTACACTTCTGACGCACCAGGACGGGATTTTGTATGAATTATTTGAATAAACCATTGAATTTTGTCTGATCTGCGCATCTGTGGGAGACTTTATTCTGCTTAAGAGTCTCATATCATCCCTTTGACCCTTTATTAATCAGATTCATAACCACTGAAGTGTAAAACACAAAACAAAGGCATCAGGTGCTGCAAGACATTTTTATTCTTTTCTTCAAGAAGTGTAAAAAGGTTGAAGCATTGTGGAAACAGGGCAGACAGTGTAGAAGATGGCTGCAAGCAGTCCAGGCAGTCCTGCACTGGTATGTACAGACCCTGTCGGGGGGTAGTTACAGCATAGAAAATATGAGACCAGATGAGCCACGATGTACTTCCTGTTTAGACCGCTGGACATTTCCAACAGAACACATCACCGACTGTCTCTGCTAACTTTACTGGACTGGTGTGATAGATTCAATTAAATCTTAAAAAAAAAAAACAGGAAAAACACAACTGAACCAACTCTACAAGCCAGTTTATTTTGTGCACAGGTTTCCATGTAGACACGAACAGAAAGCCATAAATCGACCCGACCAACATCTTCAGCGACACTAAATTAAACGATTTATCGAACTGACGTGTTTTAATGTTGACCCACAGGTTTATTTTTAAACAAAGTCACAGCAGGAGTTAAAGAAGAAGCAACTACAATCATCCAATCGACCAGCAGCCTTCTGTAGGGCGCCAAGTGTAAAATGAAATGTTAAAAAAAAGTCACTAACATTTTTCATTATTTTCCTCACTGTTCTTACATTTAGCCAATTTTAATATGTTAAAAAATATTCAATCCTAAATTTAAAAGTTAAACCTTAAATGTTGAAGTTTACATTTAGGTATTTTGGAATGGAACTGAGCCGAGTATGACGTCATCATCCTGAGACGATAGCAACCGCTAGCTTCAACGCAGCTAAAGCTTCACTACAAGACATCAAACTTGCAGTTCTGGCTGGTGTCTGAGCTGCACTTCAAACTGCTGGACCACAGAGACCACCCATGTTGTTTTTTATTATTACATCGTGAACTTAGCGGCCATTGTTGTTTGCTGCAGGATGATGACATCCTGGTAAGCAGACGCTACTAATGCTGCTAAAGATATTTAAAATAAATTAAAAATGTGTTCATAAAAACAACATGGGTGGTCTCTGTGGTCCAGCAGTTTGAAGTGCAGCTCAGACACCAGCCAGAACCTAAAGTTTGATGTCTTGTAGCGAAGCTTTAGCTGCGTTGGAGCTAGCTGTTGCTATCGTCTCAGGATGATGATGTCACACTCGGCTCAGTTCCATTCCAAAATACCTTAATGTGAACTTCAATGTTTAAGGTTTAACTTTAAATTTAGAATTTAATATTTAAATATATTTAACATTTAGTAAAAATTAGTTAAATGCAAGAACAGTGAGTTAAATAGTTAAAATTAGTGATATTTTTAACATTTCATTTTACACTTAGCACCTCATAACCTTCAGCTTCAGAAAAAAACCTGCACAAATAAATAATTTAAACATTTTTAGCTCATGGAATTGCTTTGCCATTGAATACTTGAATACTAAGTTTGTTGCATTGTTAAAGAAGTCGTCTGTTTCCTCTCTAGTTTAATGCTTTTCAAGAAGGCTTCTGAAAACCCGAGACCTCACGCTGCCGTAACGCAGCACACTTCATTACGTCGGGACGACAAACAGACAAAACTATCAAACAAGTTTAGGTAAAAATGTTTTAAAATACAATTTTAACACCGACTTAAAGAAAATACTGAGTTTTCTGCTCTTTGCTCACTTCTTCACCACTTAAGAAGCGAAAGAAATAAGAAAACTGGCGAAACTTGTGTATTTTTCATTAAGTTTCTACTAGAATTTCCTCTTAAAAGAAAAGCAGATGGCTGTGCTGGATGAGGGGCGGAGCAGCAACCACTTAGTGGCGACTTTTCCCACCAGAAGAAGCGGCAGGATCTGTGATCAGACCGAGGCTTCCTCCTCTGTCCTCGTGAAGCTTTCCGACTCAAGAAGTGGAGCAAAAGAAAAAACAAACAAACTAGTCCTGCTGTGGAGGACGAGGAGGGCTGAGAGAGTTCTCCACTACGAGGAGACCGTCACCGGGTTCAGAGAACCGTTCCGGCTGTAGAACTTGGAGAAGGCCTCTTCGAGAACGGACGCGAGTCGCGGCTGATCGCCCTGAAACAGAGAGAGAGATGGAGAAAGACCCTCAGCTGTGGGTTTCAGAGGTTTACTTGGTGGTGTTTTGTGTCGAGTGGGGGAATGACCTCACCTCGCTGATGAATCCAAGCTGAAAAAGCTCCACAGCCAGAGCCTGAACGTTCTCATCTGAAAGAACAAGTTTTGTTTTATCAAAACGCCTAAAATTCATAACGCACAGGAGGATTTAGACCAGAGGGGTCCAGTCCTGGTGGGTCACCATCCTGCCTGTTTTAGAGGTTTCTCTGTGTTGAAGCAGAGAAACAAGAAAAACATGCAGGACCAGGATTAGACCCCAGATTTTATTTAAAAAAAAGAGAAATATTTATGTTCAAAAATTTAATTATGCAGATTTAACAACTTAAAATAAAACCAACTAAATGTAAAAAAAAAAAAACTACACAATTTCTAAAAGATATTTATGGCAAAAACCATAAAAACTGAAGTTTGGACCTAAAGTAAACACAACTATGTTTATCTTTTAAATGCATAAACATGACTTATTCTCAGAGCAATTTTTAAACATTTAATCTATTAGAAAATTAAACAAGGAAGTGAAATCTGAACCCGTTTTTATTTTTCCAGACCTGTGAACCTCAAACCAAATTTACTTGTTTTTGCTTTAAATTGTAGGAACTCTGAGGAGTTGAGCTCTATGAATGACAGAGAAGGAAATGATGAAACCCTTACTTGGTAACAAATCACAGCTCAGGTGTCTGTTCAGTTTATCCTCCAGCTTCAACAACAACGTCAGCTGAAAGAAAAGAACAAACATTCAAACTCCTCAAACAGAACAGGACTCAGCTTCAGCTTAGACTGGGACTAAAAGATCCAACCTGAGCCCATTAACACTGTCCAAGTCACTAATTAACTGAGACCTGAGCCTGAAGTAAAGCTGACATGTTATTTTTGTAATTCCCTCTTTTTAAAATGTATAAAATATCTGTTAAAATGGCAACACGTAAATTAAAAGAAAACGAAGAACCGAAGCAAGTTTTGTTGAGACTGGATTTGAATAAAACTCAAAGATAATCTGCTCAGCTCAGGTCAGACGGACTGGACTGAGACTCACGTGGTGTTTTGTTCCCTCGTCAACAGGCTCGATGTTACACTGCATCTGAAGGACCTGGAAGAACAAGACCAAAACACAAAATCATTTAGAGAACATGTTTCTGTTTATAAACAGTTAACCTGCACGCTGACGGTGTCTGACTCTTTTAGATCTTACCTTCCTGGTCTCCATCTCTGCAGGTTCAGGTGTTGGTGTTTTGACGGAGGGGGGGACGACGGGCAGCTTCACAGCTTCCTGCAGAGGCTGCTGTGGGCGGGAAATCCCAAAAGCAGTCAGAGGATAGATCCCGTTCCTGACCAAACAAGACAGATATTAAAAACATATTTAAAAGCAACAGCAAGAAAATAAATGAATAAAAAAAAAGGTTTTACTGAAAAATTGAGAAAATCTGTTGCAAATGTTTGTTTTACCTCACGTCTTCCAGAAACTTGTCCAGCTCGAGGGCAGGAAACTGAGAGAGCCTGACGGAAAATTAAAACAAAATAAAAAATCCTGCATCCAACAGCGTTTAATGTTTGCTCCTCCAGCTTTTAAACTTACTTCATCTGAACTCCCTCCTTGGCCTCAACGATCACCAGGTTTGGGTCCATGTTCTTTGTCATCTCCTCTAAAGCGTTTTCTGGAATCATGTCTGTGAGGAATAAAGATTATACTAATAACTGTGACAATAGTTAAAAACTGATAGTTTCAGTCTAAACAGTTAATACACTTTAAAAGCCACTTATGTGAAGAGAACTGAGAAAATATTGATTTTTTGTGCTTTGATAATTAAAATTTGTGTAAAATTAAATTTATATCTGGAATTCTGGTCAACGTGGCCAAAGATTTGGAGCGTTTTTATGCTTTGAAAACATCTTGAGTTATTTTTTTTATTTATTTGAGAAACGTTAAACGTTCCATCTTTGTCTTATTTTCTACATCAAGTAAACTCTGACAAATACAAATAATCTGTGGCATAAAACTGGATAATTTGATCTTCCACGATCATATAACCAAACATGTGACCGTATTTGTTTTTTTCTGTGTGTTTTACTGGGAAACACATTTAATTATTGCAGATTTTTACAGCTGAGTCAGTAGAACAGGAAGTGCAGCTTGAGCTGTTTAAGACGACAAACGATTCTGAAGACGTTTGAAACCTGAGGAACAAAAATGTGCCTCTTTAAACTGAAGACAATATTTAGGCAGATAAAACTGCGTGTGTGTGTGTGTGTGTGTGTATGTGTCTGGACTCACGCTGGTGGCTGACGATGCAGTGAGCAGCCAGCAGCTTCAGTAAGGGCACCTCGAACAGAGCCGGGTGGAACAGCAGCTCCTTTGCGGTGGGTCGCTTGTTGGGGTCGACCTCCAGACACTTCTGGATGAATTCCTGAAAACCAGAGGAGACATTCAAATAAAAACTGATTATTTTCTCCTCAGCAGCCGCTCAGATCTCAAAGCACGGCTTCTTTTTCTCCTCACTCGCTGCAGCGGGTCTTCTAAGGACTGGATGGCATTGTTTATGGCTTCTTGGGACACGTAGGACGAATCTCCGTTACTCTGGATTTCCAGCACGGCCATCTGACCAAAAATAAATAAATAAAAAAAAGAGTTAACAAATGCCAAACATAAACAAGTAAATACATCACAAACAGAGGAACTGCTCACCGTTTAAGTATGGAGCTAAATTTGGAACGGAAAGTTTGAAACAGAAAAAATTAATTAATTGAAACTGATTTAAGAATTTCAAACCTACTTGTATCATATAATTAAATAATCATTGCATCATATTATTTAAAAACATTGAAGTTCGTATCATATAATCAAAACTATAGCCACCAATTGTGTCATAAAAATATGGCAGGTTGTTGTATAAAGAACTAACAATTTATGGAAGGTTGTTGTGTCAATGTAAAAATATGTTGTATTATCCTCATTTTTTATAAGGTTGTTGTACCATATAATTAACATTGTATGGCAGTCATTTATTCAAATATTTAAATTTTATTTATTTTTTTATTAAATTTCAAAGTTTTTCAGTTTTAAAATTTACTTTCCAGTTTCAAAGCCCAACCCTCTCCCCCCAAATTTCAAAATTTTAAACAAACTTTATGGCCCCAATTTAGCTCCATACTTAAGAAGAAAAACTCATTTTTAATCCTGGAGTGAAAAATATTTATTCAACAGATTTAATTTTAGGCTAATTTTCATTTAACTGAGAACCAAAAATCACTGGATTTCACAGTAAAATGAGGAAATAAAAGTTTGTTACATCGTAACGATCTCTTCTCACCTCTAAGGCGCACATTCCAAAGGAATAAATATCCACAGCTGTGGTAACGTTTGCAACAGCTGCAAGCAAACAGAATCAAATCAACATGACGAAAAACAGAAAAACTCTGTAGCTCAACGGCACCTGGGCAGAATCTTACCTCCATATTCTGGAGCGAAGAAGTGAAGACACTTCTGCTCCTCGCGGCAGGTTTTTACGTGGTTGTTGATGGTGTCAGGAGCAACTGGGAGAGTCAGGGAAAAACGCTTAATATTAACCTCACTGAGCCGGCAGTTTGATCTAAAAAACGTTAATCTAAAGGACCTCAGGCTGCTTCAGGGGTCTCACCTGAGCCGATCTTGATGAGGCCGTTGTGCTGGATGAAGATGGTGTCACAGGTGAGGTTGCCGTGGATGATGGCAGGATCACAGGAGTGCAGGTAGCTGAACACCAGAAGAAAAAAACGGTTACAGCAGGCGTGTTCTGAAACATCAACGATGCTCAAACTTTAGATTTTAGTAGCGACTGCAAAACGGGAAGCTGAACCAAGATGTCCGACTCACCTGAGGGCGGACAGGATCTGTGTGCACCAGCGCTTCCAGGCCTGAGAGGAAACAAGTGGTTAGAAACTAAACTTCATGTTTATTTTGTTTAGAAAGAAAACAAAAAGTAGCTGAACAGGATTTGTGTCTCATTAGGAGCTTCCTGCACCTTTTCATTCATGGTCTTGTGGTTTTTCTTTGTTTTTTTCAGAAACTGTTTGAGGCTTCCTGATGACATGTACTCTGTGATGAAAATGACCTGAACAAAACAAGTAAACAAACATAAACATCATTATAATGGTGTGCAAAAAAGAAAAAGAAAAGAACAAACGTCTGGTGTGAGTTCGTACCCGGGCTCGGTTCTCTTTCACGTCGGCCCAGTACTTGTGAAACTTCACGATGTTCAAATGTTCCAGCTGGATTAAATTGTCAAACACAGCTTTCACTTTTTCCTGTGAACAATAAAAATACAATAAAATCAACACTTGTTTACAAAGAGAATCTTCTTATAATAAACTAAGATCTAAAAACGGGATTCTTTTTCAAAGTTAGTCCAGACTTTTTAAATCTACAGATTGTTTTTGTTGATCTGAGGTCGTATTTTGACATTTAATCACTTCCTGTAAACAGAACAAACAACAAACAAAACTATTAACACTAATCACTGTTTGAACTGTTTCCTGTTTACAGTCTAACCTGTATTGTTTGCCCCAAACCACATCCAAACTTTGTACTATTTTACACATAACAGCTCCATCATGAACCGAGCGCTGCGACTTTCAATCAATTTTGTACTTTTTGAATAAACTTTAAAGAAAATGTTTCTTATGGGAAAAACTGAAATATTTTCACTGTTGCAAAATATTTAGCTTTTAGCTATGATTTAGCTCGTAGCTAATGTTTGATCTGTGTTAGCTCTTAGCAACTGTTCTAAAGATTTTAGCCATTCTTCATTCAACATCGACAGAAAAATGCTCTTCGGTTCTGATCGAAACGATTTTGTTTGAGCAGCGGCTGAACAACATGAAGAAAATAAAACATCTTTAAATCTGCTTTAAATTACAGTCCATTAAGATATTTGTTGGGTAAACACAGAGGAATACCAGAAAATAAAAATTAAACAGCTCTGGTAAAGTGAAGTTAACCTTTTACAGTTTTATAAAAAGAAAAAAAAAACCTTTGAGTGACATCAGCTTTGTTCCTCAGCCGGGCTAACCTTCATTTAAAGATTCTGAGAATTATTTCTACTCTTAGTTACAGATAATTAGCTGTGATGTTGGCAACAACAACTCCATCAACCAAAGATCAGCAGGTTCACAAAGGAAAAGAAAACCTCTCTTTTGGTCGGTGGGTCTCTACAGTCACTATTAAACATTCCAATGGACAATCATTGTTGTCCACTAAATGTGTATAATGTATGTATATATTTTATTATTATTATATTCTATTCATAAACTTTACTAAGTACTTTTCAGCAAGGCTATAATAATAATAATTGTTATAATTATATACACAGATTTTGTTGCAGTGTTTTTGTATTTTCTCTTGTTGCAGGGCTAGAGGCAGACTTCAAATGTGTTGTCTTGTGTTTTCTTAATGCATCTCTCATATCTTCTTATCTCCCTTTCAATCTCTATTTTCACTTTTCTCCTTTTTCTTTTCTTTGTTTACTTTGTCCGTCTCGGTGTCGAATTACGAATTAATCCCAAAAGAATTAAAAAAAACATCTGAAGGACATTTTAAAGCTCCTGACTGAAGTGACGACACAGAAATGAGTCAGGTGTATTTTTACTGCCCTCACCTCTTGTAGTTTGAAGTTCTTCCTCTCCGAGAACATGACCTCATTCCACACCACCTCCACTCCCTCCTCCGTGTCCATCGCCAAGTAAGCATTATCGATCCCAGGCACGTTCCGCTGATTCACCTACAGCAGGGAGGGGGACGGGTACTTTCAGTTAATGTTGTGGAAAAGGTACTTACATGTAACTCAGTATGAAGAAGAATCTTTTACAAGCACAATTACGTTTAAACAAGTTTGTTTCTTTACATATTTCGTTGATTACATGAAGCTGAAACAAATTTAAATGTAAAACCTGTGGAGTTAGTGCACCACTCAGATATTTAACACATTAAAACAAAAAGTTGAAGTCAAAAATGAGGGAAACCCGACAAAAACAACAAAACAATACTGAACGCAAGTATAAGGTATAATGCAGGAATTTATCCAATATGGTTTGACATGTGACTAGCTATTCAACAAAGCACTGAAGCCCTCTCAATTAAAACAGCAGCTCTAATTTGTTACAAAAAGGAAGAGCATATAAATGTTTGTCATAATCTTGTCTGATGGTTTTTGATTGTTAAGCTGTAAGTGCATTTCATTTAGTTATAATGTGAATATAATACAAATTAAACCCAGATTTAGATCAATTGTCACTTTGATCAGTATATTGTTAATTCATCAGGTCTGTATAAGAGCATAAATTCACCTGTTTCATTTCTTTTATCCCAATGGCATTTCCATTGCAACATCAAAGTTTATACAGAATGACTCGTGCCATGGCTGCAAACATTTATAATGGTTTAGTGTTACTGAGATACTGAGCTAAATTTTAGTAGATGTGATATATCAAACAACTGAAATGTTTTCATTGTTTCTTCCACTTTTAAAGTCACAAAATTAACCTCCACAACATGTAAATGAACGTGAACTTTCCAGACCTCTTCTCTGCGTTTCTGCCAGCGTCCACACGGACTTTCTTCTAATATCTCGGACTCGTCCTCGCTCTCCTCCTCTTCGTCCTCCGTGGCTGCGGCGGCGGCGGAGGGAGGCTGGGTCACCGCGGACACCGGCGGAGACACGGACGACACTCCTCCTTGGCCCACCGCGGAGGCAGCGGCCCCGGACTCCGGCGGCTTCACATCCTGGCTGCTGTCCGGGGCCTGCAGCTGCTTGTTCTCTCCCTCAGACATCCTTCTCAGCCGTCAGGCCCAACAGCCCGCTGTGTGCGACACACCAGACGTCTCTTTGAGTTACAAACACTTTAAAGGGCCACTTTTACATTTGTTACGATTTATTAGCAGTTAGCTGCCATTAGTTTTCAGAGGAAATTAGCCTAAGTTAAAGTCGATGGCTTCCAGTTCCACAAGCAGAAAAACAATTCAAGACGTAACTCATAAAATTATAAGTACTCACTTGTTCCAGTGGGAAAGTGTGACGATGACAGCTCCAGTTTACCAGACTTTAATCGTAACAGATTTTTAAGTCCTCCCTGCTAGCTTTAAATCGTCGGCGAAGATGCGTATTCTTGCTTTGTGGTGCTGCTAACTCCTTGGTTCTGGTTACGAAACTACTACAAGCAACAATCAACCGACGAGCAATGCTTAGTCGTGAATTTGTTAACTAAAGGTGTCGATAATTTCACTCGCCGGTCAGCTACTTTAGCTTAATAAACCCGACAGTTGTAGAAGCCCCGCCGCCCCCCTCTGTCTCCGCCGCTTCTCAAGACTCCCGGCTGCTAATGTGAAAACAAGCTCCTGCTTCTGGTCTGGTGTGAGTAAACGACACAACACTGCAACAGAACTAATCGCATTTACTGGTAAACAACATCACAACAGTTCACAAAAGCTTCGACTGAAGTCCCAGAAATATTTTTAATTTGTTTAATCTGTATCTAACGTCACAGCAGCGGACTACTTGAGAGCTAGCTCAACATTTTAGCCACTTAATGATGGCGACAACTTCCACACAGACGAGGAGACGCAAGAACGTCAGTTGAGACTGGTTGCCAGGTATGCCTTTTATTATCCACCATTTGAGCCAAACTTGTTACCGCATACAGCGAGTTAGTTTTGAATTTTAAAAGTTTACTCACATTTTACGGGGTAATGCAGTATGAAGGTTTTATTTATTTTGTACACAAAACCGTACTTTTTGAATAATTCAGTCAAGATATAGGGTGAAACATGCATCGTTTTCTAAAACCTGGCAACTCTGATTTCACCAGCCCCACGTTTTGTATTTGTTATGGATGCAGACGGACAGGAAATTCAACCAATAAGATAATCTTTCATCACCAGTGGGCGGTTCTTAGAAAGAAATAAGCCAATGACGAAAAGCTAAATGTTTTTCGCTATTTGACAGGTTTGTCCAGTCCTTAAACTCCATGATTGCAAACCTTTTAAATTACACCAAAGCTATTTAATAAATCACCAAATTTGTTTGTTTTTTATTTATTTTGTTGTGACTTTGTGTAAAATAATTAGTAAAGTTTCTGCTACTTATTCCAACATTATTAGAATCTACAATAGCTGATAATCTTGAAAAAAAAAAAAAAAACTAAATTCCTAGAATTATAAAGCACTGATAGATTTTATAGTTTTTTTTGTCAGAATATATAAGTTAAATTATGAATGCATTTTTAAAATTTATTTCTGCAAAGTCACAACACTTTCACTCTAATTATTCAGGATTTTTTTTAAGGAGACAACTAATGTAATCTGTTGATTAAACTCAGTTTTCCCAATCTCACACAGTCATGCTGTTAAACTGAACATCTCTGGACATGGTCTCAGTTTGAGTCCTCCCCTCCCTTTTTAAAGGTCTATATTTAGATGCAGCAGCTCCAGGGACAAGTTGCTGGTATCAGACTCTTCATGTTGACTATCCTGGAACATTAACAGCTCCCTCCAGAAAATTAGGGAACTAAAAGTGATTTTCTGACTCAGGGAGGTTACAGGAAGTTACTTCGATCTGTTTTGCAACTCCACGCGTTTGTTTGTGCAGAGAGAAAAAAGAACCTGAGGTTAGTTCGTTCACGCTGAGGTGATGGGGGACAAGAAAACCACGGGGAGAGTTCCTCTTGTTGAAGAAACGAAGGTGAAGCTACTTAACGACACCGAGGCCTCACTGGAACTCGACGGCAACGTAGACTATGGCATCGCGGGGTCAAACTCCATCTACTCTGCGATCTTGAGCAGGAATGAGGCCGTCAAAGATGCAAAGCGTCTGAAGACCTTCTTAGAGCTGCGAGACAAGTACGTGAAGAAGAATGTTGTGTTCGAAGACCCCCTGTTCCCAGCAAACGACTCCTCGCTCTTTTACAGTCAGAAACCTTCGATGAAGTTTGAGTGGAAACGTCCCTCGGTGAGTGCTGATCTCTGGTCACATTAATGAGATGAAACCTCTACTGTGTTCTCATCATATCTCAGGCCTTCAGTCCAGTTCTGGTTGTTGGGGTGTCTCTATTCTGCTACTTGTTTCCCTGCTCCAGCACACCTGATTCACTAATTACCTCTTCAAGTTCTGCAGAAGCCTGTTAATTACTTGATTCTTCAAATCAGGAGTGGCAGAGCAGAGAAATATCTAAAGCATGCAGGATAGGAATCCTCCAACCCCTGACTTAGGATATCAGGACATCAGCATGAGGAGGAGGCACATAGCTGTGGACCACCACCTTCTACAGTCTCAGTCAGCTGACTCTCACTCAGCCAGATGTAAATGTGAAGATATACACAGAGAGCCTTCTGACACACATACCCAAAGGGCTGCGAAGGTTTTGAATGATTCACCTTTAACGGCGCGTAGCTTTGACAGCAGCTGTGAGAGGAACGTTTGGCAACAAAGGCAGCTTCCCTGACCAGGACTCAAATATCTGCCAAAATAAAAGTATCCAAAGTAAATGTCAAAGTTATTAAACTGGAAAAATGCTCAAACATTTAAAAGACAAGTTTGAAGCTGACGGCCATCTTGATTTGGGGTGACTCCGAAGATTTCTGCTAAAATTCCAAGGATTTCTTGCAATGAGCACTCAGCTACTACCACGCCAAATTTTAACTCAACATCTGTGAAACTGACTGAGTTTAAATCTTTTTTATGTGTTTTTAAAGGCGACTTGGCTTTGCTAAGGTTTCCCAACAATATTCCTCCAATCAAATTCAAGAAGTCACCATTAAATAATTTGTAAATCTCGTTTGTAGTCTGTCAAGCCACAGATGTCTCAAGAAGACATTTCGCTGAGATTAGTGACACACGAATCCCGTCCGGGGGTCAGCAGAGACGCAAACTCTAAATTAAGAACAGGAGTTTATGTTTTTACAGCCTCAGTCACGACAGATCGTGTACTGACATGACAACACACAACAAACTCACTGCAGGGATAAAACAGACTCAAAATTCTGTTCTGGTTTATATTTGTTAGATATCTCATTAAATAAATTAAAACAGAAACTAATGTTTGCATGTAATAAATAATCTTTAGATTGAAGGTTCATTTCTCAATTTCTGTTTTCCAGGAAATCTGTGAAAACCCTCAGTTTATTGTGGACGGAGCCAACAGAACAGACATCTGTCAAGGAGAGCTGGGTAATATGTACTTTTTTCTGTTGCTTTAACTGGCTAAAAACATGTAATAAAATTATTTAGATAATTTAACTGGATGTCACATGCAAAAACACTCCTGCCGTAGACGAAAAGGTCAATTGGAACACTTCTGGTCTTTATTTGTACACACAAATAACAAAATAGTATACGTATATCTCCGTAAAAATTTGCAAATAACAATATCTGATGGTAATAAACAATTATAACAGAAGCCAGGTTCTGCATACCTTAAATAAAAATCTTTATAAACAAAAACAACAAAAGACATTTTAGTTACTGGCAGTGGTGTGCGTGGCTAATAGCAGAACTAGTTTTCCATTTAGTGGACTAGCCTTTTTACTAACTTTAAAAACTGATAGAGGACCAATCAGTCTCTGCTTAATTAGGTTTTGCCATTTTATGTTTGCTAACAAACTAACAAGATAACATCAATAGATTTATCTCAGTCGCACCAGTCTTCAGCTGGAAGGAGACAGTTTTCTTAGCAGATTAGCTGGTATCGTTGGTGTTAGCTTCTGCTAATTATTTTACATGTTTAGTGGTTTAGCGTTAGCAAATTTAATTACTGGGTTATGAGTTAGCGATGCTAACCTTTTGTTTAGCTGAGCCTACTGGTTACAGGGATAACTAAATGGTGTACTATGTATGTATATATCATTTTTAAGCAAATCTTGGTTAAGGCAAAAATCAGTATTTTCACATTGATTTTCCAGCAGCCTGAGCTCATTCTGACACATTTTAAAAACACGAGTCACACATGCTTCCACCCAGACGAGTTCTTTATCAGGGAAGGCCTCAGGAAGGATATAATCCTTCTCAGCTCATGAATCTGTTGTCGGCAGGTGACTGCTGGCTGCTCGCCGCCATCGCCTGTCTGACGCTGAACGAGAAGCTGCTGTACAGAGTCATCCCTCCAGATCAGAGCTTCACGGAAAATTACGCCGGGATCTTCCACTTCCAGGTCTTCCAGAAACATATTAACCACTGTGTCGTAAAATAAATATATTTTATCCCTAAAAAACTACTGCATAAAAAAAAACACCAACTCCAATCAGAATAAAATAAAAAGTTCAAAAAGCAATTAACAAAAAATGCACTGTAAATTATGCCATTATTCTATTTATTTTGTTTAAGTAGTACAATATATGTTAGTAAAAGTATCTTTACATCAGTGTTATTTAGTTAATGTTTTTGTACCTTTTTATTGAGTGGTTCCCAAAGGCCGGGGTCAGGACCCTGTGTGAGTTGTAAAACCACAAGTGAGGGGTCTTGAGTAATTGTTAATATCTCATTTAGTCTGTTTGTAACACTCAAATATCAGTAACATTCATTCAGACTTTGTCGTGTTACAGTTTTGGCGCTACGGAGAATGGATCGACGTGGTCGTTGACGATCGCATCCCCACCTGCAACAACCAGCTGGTTTTCACCAAATCTTTCAGGAAGAACGAGTTCTGGAGCGCCCTGCTGGAAAAAGCCTACGCCAAGTATACAGACTCTTTTTTTATTTGTTTTTGCACCAAACATTTATTAAAGATGGACAATGTTTTGCAGAAAAATTACACTCCTCATGTTTCTTAAATTGGCCACCATGTTGTGAAAAACCTCTTGGATCAAACGTGTCTGCACTCTCACAATAATTATTGACCTCTCACAGGCTGCACGGGTCTTATGAGGCACTGAAAGGTGGGAACACTCTGGAAGCCATGGAGGATTTCACCGGCGGGGTCACTGAGTACTTTGAGTTGTCCGAGGCACCGGCGGACCTCTACAGCATCATGAAGAAGGCTCTGCAGAGAGGCTCGCTGATGGGCAGCTCCATAGATGTGAGTGGACAGGAAAAAAAAACTCAAATGTTACACAGCGTGGGAATATTTCAAACGTGCTGCGTCTGTCAGGTTTCTGCAGACAAAGAAATGGAGTCCCGGACCAAAGAGGGGCTGGTCAGGGGCCACGCCTACTCAATCATCGCTCTGGAAGAGGTGCACCAAAATGCTCAGCTGAAGGCAAACGTGCATTCTGGATGGGAAACTTTAAATTAACGTTAATGTGAGGTTTGTTTTCTCAGTGTGACGAGGTCTCAAAGGACACCAAAATCTGCTTGATTCGGTTGCGCAATCCCTGGGGTTGGGTTCTCTGGAAGGGACAATGGAGTGCCAAGTAAGACCTGATGTGAGAGGTCTGAACAGTATTTGTCCTAAAATCATACAGAATCCAGCATCATAAACTAATTATAACTGCTGTGAGCTTATTGTGATGATGAGGATGTTGGAGGTTCTGCTTAACTGTGCTGAATCAGCGTGTTTACAGTCGTTTTAAGTGTCCTCTCTACTTCTACATAGTTACTTTGTGCTATTTAAACCCTTTAAATATCAAAACGTTTGGTTATTAACAGTCTGCTGTGACTTTTGGTTTCTGTAATTTTTTTACTCAAGATTTAAAATATGAATTCATAATAAAAACATAAAGATTTTTTTTAATTCCAACAGAAACGTTGTTCTCTTAAAAATTGCCTTTTAGCAAACATTTTCTACTTTTAGCTGATATTTTGCTACTTCTAGCTTTTCACTATAAATTTGGCTACTTTTGAATTTGAGCTACCATTCTGCTACATTTAGCTTTTAGCTACTGTTCTGCCACCTTTTGCTTTTCTATACTGTTATGCAAACTTTTAGCCAGTTTCTTTCATTTTAGCTCCTCTTGGATGACTTTAGTTTTGTCACTTGTTGCTCCTATTGATGTTTGTTAATTTTAGCTTTTAGCTACTATTTTACTTCTCGTAGCTTTTCTCTACAACTTTCATCTTTTACCTGCAGTTAAACTCACCTTAGCTTTAGCATCTGTTTTGCTCCTTTATGCTTTCTTGTGAATTTTAGCTTTAACCTACCTTTTTACTCATTTTAGCTAATGTTTGATGACCGTAGCTTTTTATTTCTTTATTTAGCTACATTTTGCTAATGTTTTGTTGACTTTAGTTGTATCAGGTGTTTTGCTACTTTAGGTAGTGTTTACTAATTTTAGTACCCGTTTTGTAAATTGAAGTTCTTGCATCTGTTGCTAACTTTAGCTGTTCTGCTGCTTTTATCTTGTTTTGCTTGTTTTACTTTTAAAAACGTGATTTCAGTTTTTTCAGCAGATTTCAACATCCTTTAGCCTTCACAATAGAACATTTTTCTAGAGTTGAATGATTTTATGTTGTTTCTGATCTTTTAGTGTCACTGTTGTTTCTGTACTTTTTCATAAATTTTTATTTTAAATTTTTCCTCAGCTCGAAGGAGTGGTCGACCATCTCCACTGCAGACAGGGAGAACCTGAAGAAACAGACCGTAGAGACGAGTGAGTTCTGGTGAGTCATCACAGTTTTATTTTCTAATTTAACCACACAATCAGTGTGATGATGAAGGTGACATAATGGCAGTATTTGCTGGACATTTGGCCCCTGCGCTGTTGGTTTTCTCCAGGATGTCCTTTGATGATTTTAAGAGGAGTTTCACCAAGCTGGAGATTTGTAACCTGACGCCCGACACGCTGCAGGGCGACGAGAGGCACAGCTGGACGGTGTCGGTCCATGAGGGCCGCTGGGTGAGAGGCAGCTCTGCTGGCGGCTGCAGGAACTCCCCAGGTTGGCCCCTCCCACTTTTTAATCACATGTAAATAAAAACATAAAAACCAAAACAGCTTCTTATATATTTATTTTTGCAGACACGTTTTGGACAAATCCTCAGTATCGGCTCCAGCTGTACGAGGAGGACGACGACCCCGAGGACGGGCAGGTGGTCTGCACGGTGGTCGTGGCTCTGATGCAGAAAGGGCGCAGGATGCAGCGCCACAAAGGGCTCAAGTTCCTCACCATTGGGTTTTCCATCTATGAGGTGTGTCAACAAGACACTTACAAAGGGACAAACCTGTGCGTTAACTTAATTTGTTATAACAGTTTACTCCATCTGTCACTTTGCAGGTGCCAAAAGAGGTACGTCCAAGAATAAGATTAGGAATGAGATGATCAGAGGTGCTGCAGAGACCAGGTTTGTCCAGAGGAGGGACAGCGGGTATATTGGTAGAAGGATGATAGAAGAGACGTATGTGTGCAGAAGACATGGAGGTAGTTGAAGGACAGAGTGAGACGGAAGAGAGTGACCAAGGAGCTAAATTGGGGCCATAAAGTTTGAAGCTGAAAAAGTTTGAGTTTTTTCAGTTCAAAACTACTGGTATCAAAATTAGTATGGCAGGTCGTTGTGTCATATCATTTAAAATTGTGGCAAGTTGTTGTATCATATAAAAAATGGAAGGTTGTTGTGTCATATAATAAGGAAGGTCATTGTATCATCAGGTTTTGCAGGTCATTGTGTCATATAATTTAAAATCATGACAGCTCGTTTTATCATATAATTAACTAAGTATGGTAGACGTATCATAATTAACTAATGGCAGGTCATTGTGTCATAGTATTTAAATTTATAGCAGGCTGTTGTATCATATAACGAACAAAGAAATGTCAGTTCATTGTGTTATATTATTAAAAAATGTGGCAGGTCCTTGTATCATAATTAAAGCTGTACGGCAGGCCGTTGTATCATAGTTAACATCGTATGGCAGGTCATAGTTTCATAGCATTTACAAATATGGCAGGTTGTCGTATCATGTAATAATTAAGTATGGCAGGCTGTTGTCATATAATTAACAAGGTATTGCAGGTCATTGTGTCATAATTTCAAACTTTGGCAGGTTGTTGTATAATATATTAACAAGTTATGGCAGGCTGTTGTACCATAATTAGCATGTGGTAAGTCATTGTGTCATTATAGCATTTAAAAATATGGCAGCTTGTTATATCATATAATTAATAAATATGTCAGGTTGTACTATATAATTTTTGTATGTCAGGTCGTTGTATCATATAAGGAAAAGTATGTCAGTCCGTTGTAATATATAATGAAAAGTACAGCAGGCCATTGTACCATAAGCATACTATAGATTTTTTTTCCAGTTTCTAATCTTTTTTTTTTATTTCAAGACTATTTCTCTATTTAAAAATATTTGTTTTCAGTTGAATTTTTGTTTTTAACAAACTTTATGGCCTCAATTGATATTATATATTATATTATTTATAAGGGACCCTGAAGAAGCTGAAGACAGTGTTTTATGACCCCTATTAACAAAAAGTTCCGTCCTCAGCCAGAAGGACAGAATCAGCATCTGCAGAAGGACTTCTTCCTCTACACGGCCTCCAAAGCCAAGTGCAAGTCCTACATCAACCTGCGGGAGGTGACGGAGCGTTTCCGGTTGCCTCCCGGAACCTACGTCATCGTCCCCACAACCTACAAGCCCCACGAGGAGGGCGAGTTCATCCTCAGGGTCTTCTCTGAGAAACAGAACATGTCTGAGTAAGAACTTTTAAAACACAGAAGCAGCATCAAAAATAAAATACAAAGGTTGATGTTTTTTTTTTCCCCCACAGAGAAACAGAGAGCACCATCGACCAAACACAGGTTTGTAAACTGATTATGGTGGGTAAATATATTTTAGTTGTTTAGATTTATAAGACAGAAATAAATGGAAGTGTCCTCCGCTGTCCACTTTGTCTTCCAAGGAGACAGGTCATATTTTCTAGAGGATTTCATCAATCGTTTTCTTTTAGAATTTCTGAGGCTCTTTCAAAGTTTTCCTTTAAACTTTGGCTTTTTTTTTTTTTTTTTACTAATTTTCCATCCAGTTCTTGTAATTTGACAAACATTTTTGTTAACAATTCCAACAGATGATTCTGTTTATAAAGCAGCAGATCACTGAATAATATTTAAAAGAAAGCAGTGTAATATTGATCTATTTCCTGAGTCACATTAGAAATTCTATTCAACATTTCCTACATTTTCTTTGCTTTAACTCTTTCGGTCTTGTTTTGTATTCTTGTGTTTTCTCTTCCTTCCATCTGATTTTATTCTTTGTTCCAACTCGTCTATTTGATGATCAAGAAGAAAAAAATTAAGGTAACTTTCAGACATTCTGCTTCCCGCTGTCATTCTGTTTATGACAATAAAATAATGTAAGCTGCTTAAAGATAAAAACATAATTTCTCCCCTCTGTTGTGTTTACGCCCCTCAGCCCATTGTGTTTGTGTCGGACAGAGCGCGGGTCAACAAAGAGCTCGAACATGACGGCATTCAGGGGGAGAAGAAGAAGAAGAAACCAAAGGTAACGTTTAATGTTTTATACCCTGATGATGTCATCGTTGTTACCTGACGGACGCAGGATCAGGTTTGATCTTACCACTGAAAGTAAAGTAGATCTTAAATTATGTTGTTTACATCATAAAGTGTGTTTTTGAAGTGTTTAACTATAATCTTGTAAAAACCTTCCACCTTTAGCTACAGTTCAATAATCTACATCTTGATTAACACTTCCAGTCAAATTAATAGTAAATAAATGACTTTTCGGCTCAAATTGATTAAAGTACTTTAAGCACGTGTCTTTTTTTAAGGAGCATCTGTGCAGAAAGATCCAATATAGATGGACTGATGATGGACTTTAGTCAAAAATAGTCTGAAAACACTTTCAGTTTTTGGCTACATTTTGATTGATTTTTAGTTTTAGGGTCCCGTTCTGCAGATTTTAGTTTTTAGCTAACATTTTAGCTACTGTTTGACAACATTAGCTATAGTAAATGCTTTGCTTCTTTTTGTTTTTTTCTTAATTTTAGCTTTAGCTAAAAGTATTGCTACTTTTAGCTACTGTTTGCTACTTTTAGCTTTATCTACTGTTCGGCAACTTTTGGTTTTTAGTTACCATTTTATTAATTTTAGCTACTGTTTGATGACTTTAGTTTTAGCAACTTTTAGCTTTTATCAATGAATTTGTCTTTCTTTACTTATGATTTGGCTAGTTTTGTCTTTTAACCTACATTCTGCTACTTTTTCTAATTTTAACATCATGTGTTTAGCTACATTTAGCTTTTATCTGCTATTCTGTAGACTTTAGTTTTTAGTTAACATTTTAGCTACTCTTTGATTACCTTATAGCTTTAGTATCTGTTTTGCTTCTTTTTGGTGTTTTTCATTTCGGCTTTAGCATTTGTTTCACTACTTTTAGCTACTATTACCTCATTTTAGTGCCTGTTTTGTAACTGATAGCTTCTGTTGCTAACTTTAGCTAGTATTCTGCTGGTTTTACCATGCGTCTAGTGTTCCACTCATTTTATCTAGTTTTTTTTAATTACTTAGTTCCAGACTCTTCAGTAAATTTCAGGTTAGGCTAGACATAATCGCCCTTTTTTCTATGGCAGTGGGCGACAGCTAACCTGAGTTTCAAGCTCTTTAGTTTCACAGACATCGTATGGTTAAGTAATTACTTTGTTCAAATTACTCAATTCTGTTTTTAAAAAAAGGCAGACATTTAATTGCATCTTCTCCTGGTTTGTCCTCCAGCTGAAGCTGCTCCAGCCCGAGGAGGAGACCGAAGAGGAGAAGAACTTCAGGGGCATTTACCAACAGATTGCTGGTGAGGTGAGTAATGAACTCTTTAATGTCTGAGTGTTCTTATATTCGTGCTACAAGGCAGAACGGTTCCCTCCTCCTTCCTGCAGGATATGGAGATCTGCGCCAACGAGCTGAAGACCATCATGAACGACGTTCTCTCCAAACGTGAGCACGCAGCAGAGGTCACTGTTGCCACTCATGTGCACGCGCTTACCTCAAACTGCTTCTTTTGTTTTGCTTTTTACAGATAAAGAAATAAAAACAGAGGGGTTCAGCCTGGAGACGTGTCGGAGCATGATCGCCCTGATGGATGTATCCTTTAAAAACCCAGAGTAATGAAAACTCCTCATGAGACTTTTCTGTGACCAACTCTTTGTCAGACTGATGGATCCGGGAAGCTGCACTTCCAGGAGTTCAAACACTTGTGGAAAAAGATCAAGGAGTGGCAGGTGAGAGTCAACCTCAGCTAAACTCTTTTTGTCGTCGGCGACCTTTAAGCTGACCCTCTCTTCTTCTGCAGCTCATCTTCAAACGATTCGATAAAGACAAACGCTCCTCCATCAGCAGCTTTGAGATGAGGAACGCGGTCAATGATGCAGGTGAGCAGAAAGATGAGATCTTTGTGAATTCAGCTGTATTATTAAGCTGTATGTTTCTGTCGCTCACTCCTCAGGGTTTCACCTGAACAAACAGCTGTACGACATCATCGCCATGCGCTACGCCGACGAACGCCTCAACATCGACTTTGACAGTTTCATCTGCTGCTTCGTCCGACTGGAGGGCATGTTCCGTAAGTTTAACACAGATTTATAAAAACACACCGTTACCCTGAGGCGAAACTGACAAAATGTGTGATTTTTAGTGGTGAGCACAGTTCCGCTAAAATGCTAATAACAGAAATAGCTTCTCATTTAGTGGATTAGCAAAAAGCTAGATGTGCAGATGGTCCAGATTTACAAAAACACCATTTACCCTGAGGTGAAACTGACAAAATGTGTGGTTTTCAGTGGTGGGCACAGTTCTGCTAAAACGCTACTAGCTTCTCATTAGCCTGATTCACAAGACGCGTCGTTCCGGGCCTGATGCGTGATCTGTCCCCCATGGAGCATTCAGAAAAAAGCACG
>JAUBOC010000071.1:6719882-6747798 GCA_032275365.1 Anablepsoides cearensis
TGATCATCCCACAAAGTATCTTCATCCTTGGATCACGTATTTCTGTCTTTGTTAAATAAATATTTCCACGACACCTGTTATATATAATGGTAATTTCTATTCAACAGAGAATTTATTACATTTAATTTAAAACAAACATTGAAAACAATGTATGTATTAACATTAAAATGTGTGTATTTTCAGTATAATTTTGTGCTTTCTCGTTTTACATTATTTAGTTTTGATAAAAATCTGACTCAGGTTCACCTGTTGCCACAAAATAAATATTTTAAATAGTTAAATATCAAGATACTAAAATGACTTCACCACATGGCATTTCAACTTTATTTGTAAGTGGTTTTAGTGACTAATATTTGATTAATCCACCATTTTACTGGTCTAAATGTGAATCCCAGGGAATTTAGCAACTTCACAAAGTAAATCACATCTCATTTTAAATAGGGTTTTTGGCCACTTTGTTGGTTAATATAAAATGGATGGCATAATAAAAATATATTGTGTTTTATTTATTTTTGGTAAATCTTGGACACAGATTCCTGTCATGACAAGAATTGGATGATAATGGGTGAAAATGCAGTTAACAAAAAATGCCTCATAAAAGTATTTGTTGTTTTCAGTGACATATCACTGAGGCAAAATCTTGCACCAAAGGTTGCACTTATATCAAAATCTGACTCAAACCAATAAAATGAACAAAATCAAAATAAATAACACATGCTTCTAAAAGTTTTAAGAAGATGAATAGATTATTAAAAAAGTTATAATATTGTAAAAGCACCTAAAACTTGTTGAATTTGTGCCGCAGTCTAACTTATAGCTGATAAACCAAAGCCCTCTTTTAAACATGCTGGGCTGCATGTGACGTCACATCCGCTGTCAAAAACAAAACAAACCTTTATGGCGGACGAAAAATCTCAAATCCTTGAAGATGCCCACTCCGAGTTTAACAAGCGCCATTATGAGGACGCGGAAAAGCTTTACACAAAGTTTATAACTTCCTGTTTACAGTACAGGTATTTATTTTTCCGGTTATTTATGACCGGTTAGCTAATAAGCTAACAACAGCATTTTGTTACCAGTCAAACCTAGAGACTTGCTAACACAGCTAGCAACTTATTTAATGTTTCTCTTGCTAAGTATTTATTGTGATTTAAAAAATAGTCTTAACTGTGTTGTTACAGGAATTGTGAAGCGGTCAGGTTGGCAACAGCGTTTAACAACCGCGGACAGATCAAGTACTTCCGGGTGGATTTTTGCGAAGCTATAGAGGACTACACGTCCGCAATAAAAGCTGACAACCAGTTTGCAGTCCCGTTCTACAATAGAGGACTCATCCATTATAGATTAGGTAAGAAATAAAATATGGTTATTTCCTCCTAAGCTAGGCTACTTCCGCTCGGTCCTTTCAAAATAAAAGTCCTGATTTGTATATGAATTGGTCTCCCAAATCTTTTTTTTTCCCTAACTAATCTCAATAAAGGAGTGCCTCATGGTCGAGAATTTAAACATGGGTGTATTTAAACAAGACACATTAAATAAATTATTAATTACATAATAAATAAAAAAATATGCTATGCCAATAGCAGATATATCTCCTGTTTGACAGACTGTTTTTTGTATTACTTGTTTGTTTTAAAGAGTGTATTCTCTTTTGTGCATACTTTTCAAAAACACTAGATGGAGCTCTGTTCTTGCAATCAAATACTGTGCAGGGTTTTTGCTTATGTGAACCACAAAAACTGCATCCTCTGATCTGATTGTGTTTTTAAAGTGCTTCTGTTACCTTACAGGGTTCTTTGATGATGCCAAGAGTGATTTTCAACAAGCCCTTAAGCTCAGTCCGGATTTTGAAGACGCACATGTGAGCCTGCAGCAGACACTGCTGGACCAGCAGGAGAAGATTATTAGAGGATACTGATGAATCTATAAATACTGCAAGTCCCCCGGGTCCTCTGGTGTTCAGCGATCAACATAAAAACATGGGAGATTTGAGCAAACAGCTTTTCTCTTGTTCATCTGCAGAACGATCTTGACGGAGAATGTTTTAAATATAAAATAAAAAGTTTTTAAAGAGTGCAGAACCATGTTAGGATCAATAATCTGTGCAAAAGGTTTAGATTATTCTGCCTTTAGGTTCTTTTATTTTAGTGCTTTTATTTTGGGGTTTAATTGAATAATATTGCACTAACACAAAATAAAAATACAATAATTGCATAAAAAAGGCTATTTAAAGGTGTTAGTTTCTGAATATTGCAACAACCTTGGATCTCTGGTTGTGGAACATGCTTTTTAGTTAAATGAAACATCATTTTGACAGAATTCATCCCTCATGAGGATAAATTCTAGCTCTGAATAGTGTGTGTTCATGTGATGTTTTTGTCTTTTATGAAACAATAAAAAAAACAATGAATAATATCTACCATGAAGTCTGTCTAATAATTGGCTTGATCTAAGTTTGGTTAAATTTAAGGTGTGTCTAGCATACCATCTGAAAATATGACCATTGCCCTATTGCCCAACAAACAAATCAGAATTTTGCATTAGACAAGATATGCTCAAAATATGCAATGTGAAATGCTACCACAGCAAAGTTTAGCTCAATATTTACCAAAGTGACAGAGTTATAATCTTTTATTTTGTGTTTAGCTGTGGCTGTGTTAAACTGGAACAAGTTGGAGGATTATGGCGACATAAACCGTAAACAAAACACCAAATAAAGAAAAAAAATGAGACACCAACCTGCAGTAATAATAAAAATATATAAAGTTTAAAAAGAAAAAACACTTAGCAGCCTTGATAAATGGATTTTAACCAGTGTTGTATAAAGTACCTCAAAGTGATACTTGAGTAAAAGTACAAGTATCTTACCATAAAATTACTTTGGTAAAAGTTCAAGTCTCCTCTAAGAATATTACTTGAGTAAAAGTCTTAAAGTATTTAATTTATTTTGTACTTAAGTATCAAAAGTAAATTTCTGACATAAAATGTACTTACTGGGAGGTGATACCCTCAAAAAACATTTTTCTAAAGGCCAAAATGGCTATAATGTCATATAAAAATGTTAATGTTAAAGAATTTAGGATGCACTAGTCTACCTGTTTCATATATATTATAAGTATATATGTATATGTATATATATGCCACAGACATGTTTGTACTAGGCTCCATACAGTATATCTGCTATGTTCTGCTGAAGTGTGACACGATTTGTGTTATTTGCAGCTGTGATGGAACTAATACAGGATCAGAATGATATATATTTGTACTTCTCATCCAACCACAATTAAATTCACTCTATCCAGGAGGATAATATTTTTTAACAACAGGCTGTAATCTTAATCTTACCTTTTTAAAAAATGTAATAAGTAGAAAGTACAGATAACTATGTAAAAATGTAAGAAGTAGAAGTAAAAAGTAGGCTGAAAAATAATTACTCAAGTAAAGTATAGATACCCAAAATATCTACTTAAGTACAGTAAAGAAGTATTTGTACTTAGTTACTTTACAACTCTGATTTTAACTTGTTTCTACATCTAAAATAGTCAAATGAAATTATGATTAAAACTATTAAAATGCTTTATTATCCTTCTGTTCTTGTGTGTTGATTGAAATCAGCTGGTTCTTCTCAAAGAAAAAAAAAGCCACCAGGTGTTACCAATCCCCCTCAGGTTCCCTGTGCCGTGGAGGTGATCAGCAGACATATAAAACAGGTGGTGTGTCAGCAGACAGACATCAGCTCCTTCTCCTTCAGAGCTGCTTCATCTGTGGAGCTTGTGAGGTTCAAAGCTGAGCTCTGGTGGCAGTTGGGCCTTGTAGTTTCCCCTCATTTGTCTGGATGTTTTTGGATTGCAATATGCGCAAGCCTGAGAAAATGTAAGTTCATTTGTTATTTTTGTTTTTTTTCATATATATATTTTTTTCATGTTTTAAATACTTAACTGTATTTTTAGGTTGTTCTGGAACTTGATGGCTGCAGTTTTTGTCTTGGGTCAAGCATGGCCAAATGCGAAACTCAGTTCTCCACCAAGTAAGTATAAACTACTGAATTTTTATTTTGCATAACTAGTTGACTTGGTAGCTTAACCTGCTTTATTTAAAGCAGGCAGTGGTTTAAGGATGGATTGTGCTGCTAACCTGATGAGGCTTTCTTTGGATGAGGCTCTTGCAGTTGGAAACCAACTTGAAGTCGAAGCAATCAGTAAGTCTTCAGCTCCTAGGACCACTTATTTTTGCTTAACTACTGGCAAACAACTAATGTGTCTTGTCTTTCAGATGGCTCCAAGCTTATTATGCTGACACCTGGTAAGGCTGCTCAGTGTGGCTACAGCATGGAGTCTGACCCCTGGGGCAACACCAGAATCTACACCTCCCTGCTGGGCTGCTACGTGGACAACAAGGTGAGCTAAGATCTGCAAGCTTTAACTTGTATTAATAACCTTTACTTCACCAGTGAAGATGCAGTAAAGTGGCTTTCTTGTTTTGCAGGATGACATGACCTTCACTGTTGGCTTGAAACTGAAAATCTTCCACAGTCCCTCTGATGTGCTCAGTCATGATGTGTCCCAGACCTGCAGCTACACTCGCTGGGCCCCTAAAGAGATCCTCTGTGACAGGAACTACATGGAAGTGGGTAGCTTCACATTTTGCCATAAACTCCTTAGTTTTATGGCAAAACTGACCAAATAACTGTATTTTTAAGGTGTCCACTTACATGGCTAAACCTCAAGCTGAAGCCAAAGGTCATGAGAAGGATGACTCAATCAATGCCCTCCCTACTGTACGTCTTTATATATTTTTACAACTACTGCTCTAGTTTTAGCCAGTTAACAAGCAGTTTCTCTCCACAGGACTCAAATGATGACAGTGGAATCTGGAAGCTCACTTTCTTCGCTCCTGAACCTGTATCTATGGTCCTGAAAGAAGCTGAACAAGCCGGCTACAGCGCCATGACTACCCCAACCCGCCTGGTTGTACGAAGCCCCTACAACACTGCAGAGACTTACCCTGAGGATGTAAGCACCCTTTCTTTTACTTCCCTTTCTGGTCTTGCAAACAGCATGAAACAAGTGCTCTTCCAGGTTGCTGGAGTCCCCATGGAAGTCCTGAAAGTGAGTGTCTACCAGAAGTCCCACCAAGGACTCAATGTTGTCAACTTGGCAGCTGCTTGCCCTACAGGTGAGTTGCTGAAACCTCTAACTTAAATGCATACTTGAGTTTGGCTCAAACTAAAGGTATTCCTAACAGGTGGCGTCCTGTTCACCGAGAACCTCATCTCCTGGCACTTGCCTCGTCGTGTGACTCCTCTTCTGGACGGCAAAGTTAAAACTGTAGAAATGTTCATGGGAATCAATGGGCTGAGGCTGGATAAAGCTCAGATGGCTGCAAGGAAATACTCCCTGTCTACCACAGACTTCCATGTTGTCGTGGATATCCCAATTGGCTCACCTGAAGGCTACTTTAAGGTTTGTTCAAAAAGAGAAGCAATATAAAACTCTAAAGAACATGATTGCATTTATTCATGGTCTGTTTGCAGAGCCATGCCCCAGACTTCCAGTACCACATCACCTACTCCATTGAGCCCATGCTTGAGATGCTGTGGAGAGCCGACGACACTCAAGATGACACCCGGTACAAGATCTTGTTCCCAATCACGACTCCACCAATGCCTCGCCCTCCTTTCACCGACGATCGTAAGTACCACAAACTGTCCAGAGGCTAAAGCTCAAAAAAATGCTAAAACTTGCTGTCCCTCAGGTACTGTTCCAGAGGAGAGGTACTTCACTGCTTATGTGGGAACTTTCCTCCATGACGTGGCACTGAGGAACATTACTTTTCCCAATGGTGTCTTCACGGTTGAAGAGAGCAATGCCAGAGGTCTCCTTATCCACCAGCACCTCATCTCAAATGGCTCAGTTGTCTTCTCCCTTCAAGTTCCCTTTGACTCTGAGGCTGTCCTGAAGCATGTGAGTTTAAATACTTGAATACCCTTTCAACCATAATGAAGAACCCTAACACTGTCTTCCCCCTTAAGAACCCTGAGCCCTTGACGACAACTTACACCCTCTCTGTGGTCTTTGGATTTGCCATCCTGCCTGAGGAAGCTGCGTTTGCCCACCCACTGCAACTGGAGGCATCTGTTCAGGATGTTGGTAGGTCTGAGTAACTGATCAGTAATGTATACAAAAGGGACTGCAGCACTTAAAACATGTTATCTCTCCTTCAGTGCTGCCCACACTCTCTGGCACCTGCGACCAGGACCAGTTTTACATCACCGTGGCATACGGCAGCCAAGGGAACGAATTCCAAACTCTGGTTGGCGCTCGTGATCTGACCCCTGAGCTGGCTGCACTCTACAAACTTCAACAGAACAACACACACTTTACAATCCAAGTGCCATACGCTGCTGAAGATGTGGTCTTTGAGGTGAGTCTGAACCATTTTGCCAACTAAACATGCGGCAGACACTAAACTTTCTCTCTCATAGTCATTTACCACTGAGTCAATCAGAGCCAGACTCGACATGCTGCTGTGGGACTCCAAAAACAACTGGGTGCTCGGTGACCTTTACTTGGCTTGCTACTTCCCCTTGATGACAACTAGTAAGATTAGTTTTAATAGTTTCTGATGCTTCAGTGAGCTGAACAGCTTCTAAAGTCATTCAAACTTTCAGGGTGCTACCCCAATGGAACCATTGCTGCCTTGGCTGTGAAGGTCAGCTCTGTGCCAAACCTCATCCCCAGCTGGCTGACTCTGAAGGACACTACTTGTGGTCCAGCCTCCAGCAACAACCGCTTTGCTCAGTTCATCTTCAGGGCTGACTCCTGTGGCACAACCAGAACAGTAAGTTTCACCACTTCCCCCGCCCGATCACTCAAACTTCATGATTAACCTGTCACTTTTCCTCAGTTCTTCAACAACTACATGCTGTATGAGAACGAGATCGGCCTCTATTACACTCATGAAAAGGGACTGCCACGCACTTCTCCTGTTGACCCTGACTACAGGTAGGTACAATATGAATGTAACACCTCTATCCAGACACACTCTAACACAATCTCTTTATAGGCAAACCATCTCCTGCTACTACCTGGTTAACGGCACTGAGACCATTGCTTTCACTGCCAAACCAAGACTCTACGAGCCCAAAGCGGAGATCGGCTCAGGCCTGATGGTCGTGCAGATGAGGGTGGCAACAGGTGAATATATATATATATAAAACTCTATATGCAAACATGGCTTTTATATAATCTGAGGTATTCATGCATGTCTCTTGTGCATAGATTATTCATACAAGCAGTTCTACAAAGCTGAAGACTACCCAGTAGAGAAGTACCTCAGGCAGCCTCTGTTCTTTGAAGTGGAACTGGAATCAACAGATTCTCACCTGGAGCTCATCTTGGAAAACTGCTGGGCTAACCTTCAAGAAGATAAGACTTCTGTTCCCAGCTGGGACATCATTGTCAATGGGTAAATTTAGCTTTTTAATTCTTCCCACCCCCTCAAAGATCTGAGTCTAATCACTTATCTTCAACCCCAAGCTGTGAGAATCCTGAGGACACCTACACCACTGTCATCCACCCTGTGGAAATGGACGCTAGAGTCTCAGTCCCATCCCACACCAAGCGTTTCTCCATGAAGATGTTCACTTTCCTCGAGGATCAGAAGGTTCTGAAGCATGAGGTAAAATCACTCTGATTTCTTTTTATTCAAACCTGAATGCAGCTCTCGAACAAGTTCTCTCTTGTGCTCAGATGTATGTCCACTGCAACGTGGTGGTCTGTGACAAAACCATCCCTGCTGAAGGAATCTGCCGAGGCCAGTGTGCTGCTAAAATCTCTACTGGAATTAAAACCTCTGCTCCACAAGGAAGGAAAAGGGGTAAGTGTCTGAAAGTTAAAAATCAAAATGTAATTATCAAACTAAACATGACTCTCCCTTTGCAGCACAAAATCCCTCTAACCAGAAAAAGCAGATTTCCTCTGGACCCATTATGTTGAACAGTCGCTTCCAATAAAAAAAACTTCTTAAATATTTCTGTCTCTGCTTAAATTTTTTTACCTTAATATACCTGGTGTCTTGGTTCAAAATGTGTGCACTTTACCTCTTGACAAGTTAAAAGCTCCTTGTGGGGAGACTAGCATTAACGCTAAACATGACATAGCTTGCACTTCAATACTAATGGCTCACTGAATTTTCATAACTTTTCTGATTAACTAGTTTTGGTTTATATTCTCTCATGGTAACTGCACTGCAAATCCCAATTAGCATTGTTCTATAAGCTAACTTGTGCAATGGCATTCTGGTTAAAATGCATTGGAAGTTACTTCACTTCAACATGCACAGTATTTTTAAAAGTGAACAACCATATCACCAACGGTAAAGTATAGGTAACCAAATTGCTCTGGTCTGTTTCCTCACTACATTCTGTCTAGCTTGACAGTTTGAATATTGAACTTTAACTCTTAAAAAAAAATAACATTTCAACAGCCTTGTAAATATGAGCAATCTTGTCTGGCAAAATATCACCACTAAATGGATTTGTTCCACTAAAGCAGTTAATTCAAATGTCAGTCTATAAATTTTGCAGCCGTGGTGGTTGCTTACAGTGAACCTGGAGATAAAATTCAACGATTTAAGGAACATTGGTTTCATTATGTGAACAGCAAGAATATCCATAAAGCTAAATATACAATATTTTGACATCATGCAAGAAACTTTAGCAGTCACTTCACCTGTGTACTTTTGGCTCAGATTTTTAGGAAGTTGCTGAGGGAAAATATTTGGCTTTATTGAACTATTTTTCTGTAAAAACAGAGGCGCCCCATTGTCATTTTGTGCTTTTAGATAAACTCAATGAAATGTGATTTAATCACAGATGTTGGCTTCACTGTTTTTATTGTCAGTAAAAATGAGAGGTAAAACTGATCCAGCAGAGTTACTCATGCAGCTCTGAGGAAAACGTCAATGTTTTATAAACTGAATTAAACCTGAACTTTTAGCCTTTAAAGCAAAGGGTAGTGATAAAACCAGAGCAGATGGGCCGTTTCCTTCAAATTAAGAGGTTAAAAGCTCCTAACTTTGTTTTGGCTCTTTTATCACATGTAGTTTATTCCCAGAGTCAGTGTTTGAGTTCAGAAAGGACCATAGGGCTCATTAACTGGTTATTTAAAATTTGATTAATATCTGATTTAGACTTTTTCAGTGAGTGGAGACATCTTAATCCATGAAAAATCATCCTGGTCTACTTTATGAGATAAAATAATTTGAACTGAACATTATGGCACTAATTTGACTTTAATTCACCAACTTGATTTATGTTTTGTTAAGAACCAGACTTCTTTTCTGACTTTTCACACATTAATCTGCAGAAAGAGCATTGGATCGGTCCTTCAGCCACAGTTTTATCGGTCAGTCTCTCTGGAGCCTGGGAACAATTTAAACAAGACATTATTGCCTCTTAATGGATTCACAAATTGCTGCTGTTTCAGACAATTGCTCTGTTTGATCAGATTTTCAGGAAGTTGCTGAGAAAAAAAATAATTTGGCTTTAATGAACTGAAGTTCATTAAAGCCAAATTATTTTGAAATATTAAAATATTTTTCTGTAAAAACAGAGGCTTTGTTTTTGTCATTTTGTGCTTTTAGATAAACTCAATGAAATGTGATCGAATTCCAGGATTTAATTAATCACGTAGATGTTGGCTGGATGTAAGCAAGAAGATTTGTTTAATTCATCACCTTGACGTCGTCGTGGAAAATAATTTTATGGCTCATCGGACTGGAACATGAGTCTGGAGAACAATAAGAGAAACTTGTTTGATAAAATGTTGCTGGTCTCATTTTAAAAGAAAATCTCATTAAATTTCTGTCAAAAGAAGAAAATTTTAAATATAAAAATATGAGCCAAACTGCATTAAAAAGCTGCTTTTTATGTCAAAGTTTTAAAACCAGCAAGTTTCTGTAATTAGCTGAAAAAAGCTCAAATGGTCATTAAACTAAATAAAAGCCGCTAGAAGGAGCTAAAAGATATAACAGAAAAATGCTAACTATAAGCTAAAAAAGATGATACATTGATAGTTAAAAATATAAAACAAAGACTGGAAACAAAAAGTAGCTAAACTAAAGCAAATACTAGAAACTAATAGTAGCAAATTCAAAGCTAAAAATATCAAAATGTGACCTATATGAGAGCTTTGATCTTCAAGTAACAAAATGCTTAAAGATAAAGATAAAAAACTAAAAATATAAAACAAAAAAGGAGCAATATGCTGCTCAAACAGAGCCAAACACTTGCTAAAAACACCATTACGTCATTGATGTAAAACAAATAATTAGAGAAAAAGAGGCATGATGAATCCAGGCTAAACTTCTCAAAGAAACTTTTTAAAATGATGAAAACAGATGGATGTCTGATAATTTGTCATCATTTCATCTGCAGGCTGTCACCATATTATCACAGCTTGTTGTTTGTTTCTTCATAAATCAACATTTATCACAAAACGACAAACTCTGGGACGACAGCAGTCATTTGATACGTTTCCATCAGTCCGGAGAGAAATTTCTGCAAAGATCATTGAATCTGTTTAATAGTTGGATGTTATGATCCAGCTGTTTCACAGCTGCAGGTCTTTATGTGCAGCAGCATCAGGCTCAGTCAGACGTGATGCAGCACAAGATTCTAAAAACAACCAGAGAGCAAATATTGTGCAGTCGTTGTAGGGACGGTTTAAAGATGTGATTATAGACCGGTGCTCTGCAGAACCTGCAGAGTTTTTATTTTCACCCTGTTCTGCTCAGCATCATTAACCCTCCTGCTCCTCCTCTGATTCATTAGCTGGACTCTGAGCCCTCTTTGCCCTTTACTGCCTGCATTAAATCCTCGCTCTCTTTATTTCAACTCTCTGTGGACCGTGGGGACGTTAGCTCAGCAGCAGCAAAGGTGCTGGCGTCTTTTTCAACCTCTCCTTTATTGTACACTCAGCGCTTTTCCAATCTTATAACATTGATAAAATTCATTAAAAAAAAGCTGAATGCAAAAGTACACAGGTGAAGTGACTGAACTGAAAAAGAGTTTGATCTTCAAATAAATATGTTGAAATCATCTGAAGTGGAGTTCTGAGCGTGAAGAGTTAATATCTTACCTGTAGGTAGGTCTTTAAATGACCTACTGCTCCGATTGATGAGCTAACAGCTAGTTTTCCTTTAGCTCATCAATCTGTCAGAAATAAACTTTTCTTTATAAATTTAGATTGTTCAAAAGGCTTTCCACAACACAGCAAACAAGAACTTCTCTATAGGCCCTCGCTTCAAAGGGCCTATTTGTTTCAGTCGATTCTTCCATATTGGGATGTTTTAAAGCTTTGTATCAACATTCACATTTCAGTAAATATCCTTATTTGGCTTATCCAAACAAAAAGGAGCTGAATTTGTTAGCAGAGCTGCAGTAAATAGCAGCGGTCACACTGAGTCCTGGGGAGTTCAGACTCCTCAGAGACATCCGGCCACACGGTGTGAGACGCTGCAACATAAAAAAAAACAGACAGCAGCTGTGACCAAAAAGGGTTATTAAAAAGCTTCGGTCATGCTGCAGCGTTCAAGGTGAAGTGAAGGCGATTTTAGCTTTAGATCACATGTGTCAAACTCAAGGCCTGCAGGCCAAATGTGGCCCTCCACAGCATTTTATGTGGCTCCCGACTTTAAAATAAGCGTATGAGGCTTTAAAGCCTGCATTGACCATAAACCACACCCACCACTAGGTGGAGCTGCACAGGGTTCAAATATAGCCTGCAGCCCACTGTGTAAAATCTACATTTAGAAGAGTTTTTACATGCAGCTAGTTCTGATGCAGCCTAGTTGTACTGTGAAGTAGGAACTTTACAAGTCGTAAATTTAACCTGGAATGCCTGTTGAGTGGGAATTTCCTGTTAGAAAGTGGGAGGATATGAGTTTGACACCGTGTAAATGTGTTTTTTTTATTTGAGCCACTTCAGTAGAAAACATTTTTGTTTTTTGTTTATTAGTTTTTTCATCATCAGTGACTTTTTTCAAATACTATAGAGAAGAAGAAAAATAAAAAGGGAGAAATATAATGGAAAAGATTAGAAGAGAGATTAGAAAATATGTTAAATGTAGACCAAGGAATCACAACATCTGTCTGCACTCCTACAAAAAGAGAGAAAACTCAAACACAGCAACAAAATCTATAAATAAAAACACCCTGTAAATGTTGAATAAAATGCAATTTGCATTTTGTGTTTGTTATATAAGATATTTTCAGTAAAGAATGAGACTGACCCTTAAATTAAGGCCCCCTTGTTTAGCGGAGTTTGATACTTTTGCCTAAGATGATTATTTTTATTACATGTTCAAACTTCAGCTTTTTCTGAACAAACTTATGATGAAAGAAAGTAAAGCACCATCTCTAAAAAAAAAAGTTACATAACGGATTTGAGGAGAAAAGCCTGAGAGTTCTGCTCCAGCCCTGCAGTCTGAGCTCATCAATCTGTTCCGGACCACGTAGCTCATCCAGGTTAATGTCCCAGCCTCCCCAGCAGGTACGTCTGACCTGAACCGGCCCTCGTCCTGCTGCGCTGCTTTTATTCGGGACAACATGTCATCGATCGAGGGGGGGGGGGGCTGTCGTTCCTAAAGCAAATTTGAAAAAATAGCAATTACCTGTAAAGGTCAAACTGAGTGTGTGAGGAGAAATGCCACCGCTGCATGACTGAGCTCAAGTGTTTCAAACTTTGCCTTTAGGCTTTTTTTAATTATTTATTTTTATTCCACCTCCTATGAAATTAAAGCACTTTGTGGCTGAAAAAGAAGCAGCTTCTTTCCACTTTAGAGAGGAGAGAGGAATTCTGGATGCGAGCGGACTGGATGAAGTATTAAAGCTCCGGGAGATAAGGTGTCACAGAACCATTGGATTCCTGTCAGAAACCCTGGGATCACTTTCATCTGTGGAAAGTAGAAACAGATCGATAGGAAAGGCCGGGCATGTCATGAATGCATATCACCCGCCACCTTTCATGTGTTGAGGAACGAGGCGTCTGTTTTTAAAACATTGACATCACAATCAGTGTATGTGTTCTGAACGACTCTCAGCTACCACCAAACCTATATCTCAGGATCTGATAGTTTTATTTCCTCATGTCAGCAGACTGTGGTGGCTATTTTGATTTAGATTGGCTCTAAATGTTCAATCAATTGTAGATTAACTGGTGGTTTGTGAGATATTTTGCTAACAGACGGGGTGCAGTGTTAGCTACTAAACGCAGCCAATTTTAGCTCAATATCTGAAAAACTGACTGAGTTTTAGCCACTTTTCTTGTGTTTAAGGTCAGTTGATGTGGCAGCAAAACTGGAAAAACTAATCTGTGTTCCCTCAGTACAAGAAGTGAATATTTTTAGTTGCTGAAGTTTTGACATTTCCTTTCAGGTGAAGTTTGTAAGTTACTCCACAAAGCTGCAGGCTTTGTCCCTGAACGCCTCACAGAAATGAAAGGTCACATGTTAGAAATGATGAATGTGCAAAGAGCAAACAAGACTTTTAAGTTCTAACTCCTAAATCGAGGTACAGCAGTTTGTAAAAATACTATTAAATGCTTTATTTTCACCTGCTGCTGTAAAGATAATGTGTCTGTTTGATATCATATCTGTTAGTGGACAGATTTTTAATGAAGCTCTTAAAAATGGATCATTAGAGGATTTAGTGAACGCAAAAATGTCTTCAGCTCTGTCAGTTTAACAGATACTCACTTAAGGTTTGGTGTGGTAGTACCTGGCAGTCACCTTTAATAAATATATATAGAGCGCACATTGCGATCGTGCTAAAACTTTTACAAGATCCTCTTAGTTTGGCTCTGTTGTGAAAAGTAGCAGGCGATAAGAGTTCATTTAAAGTGCCAGTGACATCATTTTTTTGTATTAAATATGAATGCATTTTTGGAAAGATAACATATTGCAAAAAAATGATGCCTCTGAGATGAACAGTTGTTGAGATATTCACACGTAAAGAAACAGGAAGTGATGTCAAAGGGGAATGTCTACATGTCAACAAAGCATTGCAACAATGAGGGAAAACACAAACTATAAAAAATAATTTGATGTTTCTTTAGAGACAAAGAAGTGTCAGAGTTCAAATAATGTTTCAATAAAAACAGACCAGGGAGTTTATTTTCTTAAATAGTTCCCCTTTGACGTCACTTCCTGTTTCACTTTAGCTGAGTCAAGTTCAAAAGAAAATCTGCCAATGATGTGATAAAATGTGTAAAATAATGTGTTTTATGCTACACTTCTTAAATACCTAAATGTTTTTGACATGTTTTAAGGAACGCTGGACCTTTAATTTCTGTTTAGGACACAAACAGACAAAAAATTCCTTCAAAGAGAAAGAAAAAAATCTAAAAGTAATAAAAGCAGACAAAAAATAAAACAGTGTCTCAAACATAAATCTGGATTTCAGCACTAACAAAGTGGTTTCCTTGGAGCAAAGAGCTGAAAACTTTACTTTTGAACATTTTTATTTTAGGTCAGACACTTTTATCTACCTCTTGTGCACTTTCCTCATTTTAAATCAAAACGACGACACAGTCCAGTTCACTGGACAGAAAATGAGCCCAGAAAAAGCAGCCAACATAAAAAAGTGCTCAGAAAGCCTGATGAAGACAGTTTTCTTCAGAACTTCTCTCTTCACAAGTTTTTCGACGTCAACTTCTATAAAACTGTATGCGTCTGTAAATCTGCTGCCACATGTTAATTTACTGATAATCAATAGATGTCAGGACGGATTCTGTTTGTCTTTACAACAGATGCCAAGCGATGAGAGCACTAAAACACAAAATGTGGATTAAGCAATATGCTAATCCACTAAGTGATGCACACCTGACATACAAAGACCAAGGATCGAAACTCATTTACTAAAGGTAATGAAAAACCTACGGGAGTAATTGGGTTTATCTGTTCTGGTAAAAATACATGTGGTCTGAACACGAACCAGGATGAAGGACATTCCACGATGATCCATGAGGATTTAAAGGCTTTTGTTCAGGTTCAGGTTCACATGTTAATTTTGGAGATGATGCTCCAGGTGGGTCCAGGCTGGAGAGCCCGGCTCAGAGAAGACAACCTGTTATTTTGCGGAGCAGCGGCTCATCTGAGCAGAAATTACAGCCGGAGACAGAAGATCAATACCTGAGGAACAGAAAGAGGTGAACAGGTGAAGAATGTTTCACACGTTTTCAGTGTGTTTTGTTGGAATGAAAGGTTGCTTGTGTGAAAACTTTTTTGTTTTCTTTGTTTGCAGCCTAATTCATTTACATGTTTTTTTGTTATTTTGCTTCTTTTATCTTTTAGTTAGTGTTTTGTTCAGTTTAGCTAGCTTAAAGCTATCTTCTATGTACTGTTTTTATACTTTTAACAAGCTTACTGTTGTGTTTTGTTTATTTTAGCATATAGCTTTTTGCTACATTTGGCTTTAAACTAGCCTTTAGCTTTATTTTGCTTTATTTGGCTTTAACAAGAATTTTGCCTCTTTTAGCCATTTTTTACCTTTTAGCTAGTGTTTGGCTTATTTTAGCTACCATTTCACTACTTTTGACATTTATTTAACTGTTTAGCTGCCTCGACTATATATTGCGTTTTGCTTTTTTGGTTTTAACAACTCTGCTTCAAGTTTAACTGAAAGAGGTGATTCAAAACAGATTTCTTCTGAGATTTATTTCACATTCAGAGGAGTTTCTCGTTGAAACAGCTTCACAAACTGAAACAACCTGGACTTTTTCACAGTGATCAAATAAACAGAAGCAAACTATTCATCAGCATCAACGACAGAACTATAACATAACTATTTTTATTACTTGTTCTCAAAAGTGCTTTTATTTTTAGTCATGCAGGCCGCCTCAGACCCACGTTCAGATTTTTAGAAGTTGTCATTCTAGCCTCTTGTGTCGAGCAAACTCTCAGTTTGAACTTGCAGCGAGCAGACAAATCAATAAAGGACATTACTTTGAAAAACATTAACATTACGGCCTCCTACATGCATCGTTGCAGTTTTCTCAAGCAGAAAATGGGCTTTCAGACCTCAGAGCGGGGTTCAGATAATTCCCTTTAGATTTCCTGGTTTTAGTGACATAGTATTTTTCACAAGCCAACAAAAAAAAAAAAAAAGAGAAAAAAGGACCAACATATTTCTCTGTCAAGCTGCAGGAGGAAGGCGGAGCGGGAAGGAAAGCGATGGGACGCTCGGCCCTCTGAGAGTCTTCCCGCCATAAAGAGAGGGATATGGCGGGAATCTCATTTTGTCGGCCCATTTTCACACATGTCGTTATGGTACGCCTCAACGTCCTGGAGGCTGGAGGCGTCCGTGTCGTCCCCGCCGCTGCTCTCGCTGTTTCTGAAGGCGATGCTTCCTATAAAGGGGTACACACTTCCTGTGAACAGCTCTTTGATGTTGTAATAGGGCAGTTCTGGGTCTTGTCTCTCAGGCTTGGTGATGCCCCGGCCTTCCATGGCTTTGTTCCTCTGATAGTACTTGGAGAACTTATTGAAGATGACGGTGATGGGCAGAGCCACCACCAGCAAGCCGCAGATGATGCACAAGGTTGCCACTAACTTCCCCGCCAGCGTCACGGGACACGTGTCGCCGTAACCAACCGTGGTCATGGTGATCATGGCCCACCACCAGCCCGAAGGGATGGTCCCCAGATCGGTGTGCTTCTCTTCTTTCTCTGCGAAGTAGATGAGTGCGGAAAAGACGGAGATTCCCACCGAGAGGAAGAGAATGAGCAGGCCCACCTCCTGGTAGCTGTGACGGACGGTGGCGCCCAGCGCTCGCAGTCCAATGGAGTGACGAGCCAGCTTGAGAATCCTGAGAACCCTCATGAGGCGCAGCACCTGCACCACCCTCCCCACGTTCTCCAAGTTCTCGTTCTCCTCCGCGCCCTCCTCGTCGCTCGTCTCCAGGGCTAGCGTGGCGTAAAACGGCAAGATGGAAGCGACGTCGATGATGTTCAAGGGGTTGCCGAGGAACTTCTTCCTGGAGGGCGCCACAATCAGCCTGACGATGAACTCGGCGGAGAAGCAGGCGATGCATATCTGCTCCAGGACGGAGAGGACGGGGTCCTCGATGGGCTTCTCGTTGTCGTCCACGCGCTGGAACTCGGGCATGCTGTGGACGCACATGGCCACAATGGAGGTCAAAACCACGCTGAGGGAAGCCACCGCAATGATCTTGGAGGCTCTGGAGTGGCCCGGATCCTCCAGCCTGAGCCAGATGTAGCTCCGGACTTCCGAACACCAGGCGCCTTTGAACTTGGCGAGGTCTTTATCCAGAGCGGAGAGCTCCTCGAAGGAGGAGTCAAAGCTCGGCTCGTGATTGTCGTCACTCCTCAAGTCCCAGTCCCTGTCCTCGACGTACTCCTTCCTCTCGTGGTAGAAGTTGTGGCAGCAGGAGCTGAGGTGCAGCTCGTGGACGCCCCAGTACTCGATCTCCTGGCTGAAGGAGAAGATGCAGAGTTCCTCCATCATGTGGATGCGCCCCGTGTTGTAGAAGTTGAGCACGCAGAGGAAGACCCGGGGGTTCCTGTCGAAGTAGAACTCCCTCTCAGCCGGGCTGTAGTCGTCGCACAGCTCCAGGATCGCCGCCTCGCTCCGGCAGAGCAGCAAGCGGCCCAGGCGGGTCTGGGGGAAACGGAGCAGCGTGCTCGGATCCACTTTGTGCCGCACCCCTCCCACGTTGAGGTTGACCCGGTCCTCCTCTCTCCCACGTTGGTGGAGGATTTGGCCATATCCCATGGTCCTGATGCGGAAACAGCATGTTAGTTTATTTTTTACACGCGTGTCAATGTCAATAAAAACATTTCAGTTACAAATTTTATAAACCCGCCTTGGAACATAAATGATAATCAAAGACTTTCTAATGTTTTTGGACAAAACATAATTTGGAATTTTATTGCAGAAACACATCTTAACAAAAAACAGCCACATTTTGAAAGTAAATAGTTTTATCTTTCAGCCGGTGTGCTCCGTGCTGCTCAGGATGGGAGACTGTGGCGAAGCAAAGATTTGGCGCAGTCTGCTGGCTTCTTCTTTAGATTTATTGTTATTTTTTGTGTACAGTGCCCTGAGACAACAGTTGTTGTGACTTGGCGCTATATAAATAAACTGAATTGAAATTGAATTAAAAAGGTTTCAAGAGAAAAATGGCAAGACTTTGAATTATCCCGTCATGATATCATCAAAAGATTCTAAGAATGTGGACAAATGTGGACCTGTAATGCTGGTTAAAGCTCTATCACGCAAAGTAGAAGCCATAAGTGAACACCATCAAGTAACTTTGTTTTCTGGACCAAAGCTCATTTAAAGTGGTCTGAAGAAAATCTCCAACACCATGTCCTCAGTATTTAAAGAGAAACACCCTCCGACCTGTTATCAGCACTCAGCTCACATGTTTGCCTCTCTGATGGTATGGAGGTACATTAGTGCCTCTGGCATGGGTAGCCTACACATCTAAAAAGGCGCCATCAAGACAGAACCATATGTACAGGTTCTAAAACAACATGTGCTCCTATTTAGCAAAAAAATCACCAAAGAAGACAGAGAACTGCTAGAGTAGGACATGAGACAAGAACAAGACATTCCCCTCTAAATAACCCAGAATCCGGACTCCTCTGGTCCTGGATGTTTACAGACTTTTGTTAAAAGAAGAGGGGGGAAATGGCCAATGTCTCAACTTTTTTTGGAGCTCTGCTGCTGCTATTAAATTCAAAATTCTCTCTTTTTTTTGTTCCATTAGGAATATGGATTAATAAGGTTTGCAATTCTGTTATTTTATCAACACCAAATGTGGAATTGTGATTGAGACTAATTTACTTGTGCTCTTTGTAGAACAAAGTGTTGACACAGCAAATGGCTTATAATGGAGTGAGAGAAGACGAGAGGAATCTTATCTAGAGGTTTAACTACAGAAGCATCACCAGGAAATAAACTTGAAACTCCAAAAAAAGAGGTTAAAATCACAAATTTTAAAGGTTTGCACAGATTTGACTATAGAAAAAAAATTTAAATACCTGCACTTGAAGCTTTTCTTTCCATGGAAATAACTTTATCCGGCTGGTCCTGTGATCATATTCCTCTGAACTGCTGCAGACAAAGCAGGGCGCTGGGAGTCTCACAGCGAGGAGCAGCTGAAGAGCAACATGGAGAGCAGAGGGAGGTGCGCTTTGTGCAGCAGCTTCACTGATGGGACAGGAGGAGCTGGAGGCAGGACAGAGGCAGTTTGCTCCCTTTTACAGGGAGCAGGGAGGGGCGAGAAGAGGAGAGGAGAGGAGAGGAGAGGAGAGGAGAGGAGAGGAGAGGAGAGGAGAGGAGAGGAGGGCTGCAAAGAGATGTCCCGAGAGAAATGACTGCTCAGTCCTTGTGGTCGTTTTATTACCAATTTGCTCATAATGTTCCCAAATATGGACCGGCTCTTTCTGTGCTGTTATGACTGGAACACATTACTCCAACGTAGAAGTTCTGTGTTACGACCCGGCTCACAGGGCCACAACAGAAAATGAAGACTGAACATGATGTTGAGAGCTAATTTTTTTATTCTAAAAGCATAAGATAGGATCAGGCCAACACCTTAAACAGATCTCAGACTTTTTGCACATGTTGGCCTTAATATGCTATTATTTCTCCATTCTATTCAAATTTGTTTGACATGAATTACAAAATGTAATTACTTAAAAAACATGTTTATAACGTTTTTCACTTGAGCACGTCACCATTTTTTTTACTGAAGCAATGCATTCAGGGGATGGTTACAGTTGAGATTAAATTACAAAGAGTCAAGATTAAAAAGCAATAATGTGTGAAAATATATTTATATTTTGTATTAGTTTTTATGTTATGCATAATATATTGGTTGAAACAAAAAAAATCTCATATATATACTGTATGAGGCATTAACTCCTGAGCTAACATAATTAGCTCGGGGGCTAACGCCATGTTTCATAATATATCTATTAGCTTGGGAGCTAACGCAAAAGCTAAAAGGCTAAAGCTGGATTTTTTTTAAGTTAAAAGTTATAAAAGTTATAAACTTTTGTGGGAGTGGTGGCACAGAGGTTAGAGAAAGTGACCTTGTGATCAGAAGACCGCTGGTTCAACACCCTGGACCGACCAGCCCCACTTTGGGCCCTTAACCCCTCAGCTGCTCCCTGGGCGCCTCAAAAATATCTACCCACTGCTCCACATGTGTGCTCAGTTCTCACATGTGTGAAAAGCAGAGAATTCTCTCATTTCAATCAATAAAGTATCCATCCATCAAAACATTGTCCAATATTAACATTTAAGCTGGGTAAACCGGAGGACCTATGTCTCATTTACCCAGAATGCTTTGCGGCGTGAATAACATTGAGACATACATGTAGCAATGTATTTTTGTGTCATTAAAACTAAACAGTCTCCAGTATTTTACCGCCTTGTTTTTATAGTTGAAGTAAATGTTACAACTTGTCAAGAGTTCCCTTTAAATCCAGCCTCACATCTACCTGTATTTATGTTTAATTAAAAAAAAAAAAATATTTATTTTTTGAGTGATTTAACTGCAACCAAAGACAGCTGACCTCAGCCTACAGTGGATAAAGGAGAATAGTAAGACCAGACTTTGGCATTTTAATCCTCCCTGAGAGAGAGAGCTGTGCCGACGGGCTCCCTGCCAACACCAACCACTAAAACTTTATCTGGCAGCAAATGAGACGTACAGGATACCTCCGGAAAACGGTCCGCTCCAAATGTTACTTTTTGTTTGAGGCCAAACTGAAAAATGACAACTACAGTTATTAAATTATTGTTTTTATTTTCTGCACACGTTTCCTTTCTTCCACACAACTCTGTTCGTACAAACTTTTAAAATCCCACCTTTGTTTTCTCGTCTGTTTTAATAATATTTGTATTTTTTTGTAATTGGTGACATTTTGTGTTAGAGGACAACACAAAGGTTAGCTTTAAGAAAAACATTTTTTTTTTACCTGGTTCGAGGATTAAAACAAAAAGTTGCTGAAAATTAAAGTTTCGTCAAACAAACACAAAAATACTGAGCTAAACTTTGGTGTGGTAGTAGCTGAGAGTCATCCCCATCATATACTCCATGTGTTAATAAATCACATAAGATGTTTGATTAAAACCTTGGCATGCACTCTCAAAAATAGGGGTCTTATGTACCCCAATAGGACTAATAATTGGTCCTTAAGGCACATTTTGTACTTTTTAAGGGACTGAAAGGTACATTTATGTTTCCAGGTAGTGTAATGGCACACATGTGTTCACTTTATTGACTGTTTTAGGGTTCACTTTCAGAAGATGAACACCAAGAAAAGAAAAAATGCAAATAAAATGTGATTTGTTGGTAAGTTCAAAGACTTATTAAATGACTGAATGGCTATGGTTAAGTATCCTTAAGCAAAAAATAAAGTAGAAGTTGATTTGTGCAATTATTTTTTTAAATGTCTAACATATTTAATTTTCATTCAATTTCATATTATGTTATTTTTGATCAAATATTTTTCACATCGGCAAAGGAAGTGTGTGATGTGAATTCCTTTAAAGAATTGTAGTTTTGTGTGTTTGTTGTGTATAATTTCTCTATGTTAATTTTCTAACTTGGTTAAACAAAATAATTTGAGTCTTATTTTGAAATTCTTCCTGAAGCTGTAATTTAAAGAGCAAAGTTTGATCATTTACTGCAGAAAAACATAAATAAAATCAACATATGATTTTTTTTTTCATGTTGTTCATAATGGAAAATCTTTCTTTGTTTTTATTTTCAGTTTACTATCAATGAAAAAAAAAATAAAACCCTTTTAATTTTGATTTATCTTCCAAGATTCACATCAGACCACCGATTAATGCAATAAATAACTTTAACTGGAAGATGCTGGTTGGAAATTTGGACTGACCAATTGGCTTTAATTGCAGAGTCAGTCCTCACCATCATCTTCATCAGGCTCTAATAGGATCCACCTGAGTGTGTGCGTTAGTGGAGCCTCCGTTCAGCCTGCAGGCTTCTTGTCCTCCAGCTTTATAAGGAGCTGCAAACACAGGAAGATTGAGGTGTTCAGTCTCCAACACATTGTGCCATGGGTTGCTTGTGTCAGTTGGGGTATGTAGTTTAAGTGTTTGTTTTTAAATCCCTTATCAGATAATTTACTAATAGTTGAATGTGTTTTCCAGGTGGCTTTTTCTCCTGATTGTGGCTTCAAACATAGAGGCTCAAAAGAAGTACTCTTTAAGTAAGATTTGGCTTTTTTTGTGTCTTTAAATTCATTTTGTTGGCTTGTATTTATTCATCTTTGTCTCAGATATCAGCACAAAATGTCTGGGCAATATCATGCGAGTGGATGTTGGTCCTCTTGGAGGAAATCTTTTGGAGGTTGCTGTTGTCATAAGTAAGTTGAAGCTTCTGGGCAATTTTTTATATTTGTAAATTAAAAGTGTGATTTTGTTACTAACGCTCCTGTCCTCCTCAGATAACACAGCTGTAGTTCTCACACCAAGCTTGGCATCACAGTGTGGCTTCAGCATGAAAACTGACAAGTTGGGGAACGCTTTGATTTATGTCTCCCTTCAGAACTGCTTTGCTCAAAATGTGGTAAGACTGCAGTCTGGGGGATTTTTTTTTAACTTTGATTTGTCCAGTCTCTTAAAGCTTTGAGCTGTTGCAGGATGACAAAATGTTTGCTACGGCCCTCCAACTCCGAGTGCATGGGAACCTGTATGAAGACGAGCTGTATCAGGTGGCTGAATCCTGCTATTATGATGCCTGGGCCTCCAGGGAAATTATCTGTGACTACAACTACATGGAAGTAAGTGACAGCAGAGAGAAGTTCTTAATTTCATCGCAGAGGAAGATGACCGCTTCTGTTACAGGTGTCAGTGAAACGTGCAACTCCAGGTGACTACACCATGCCCCAGACCGGCTCAAAGTCCGTTAGCTCCCGCCAAACTGCAGAGGTTGAACAAGCTTTCATCTTGGCAACTTTTCTTAAATGTTTACCAGATTCTGAAGGTTTCTAAATGTATTCCAGAAACAACCTTTGGATTCAAGCTTCAGAGTGACTACTGTCGTGTTTTTCACACCTGCGGGGGAGAAATCCATGAGTGTGACTACTGCTCAGAAAAATGGCTACGGCATTGGAAATACTCCAACAAGGCTGGTTCTTCGAAGTCCAATGGGGGCACCGGAAATGTTCACCCAGGATGTGAGTCAAAAGCCTGCTAACTAGACTTTAATTGCTTCAAACATTGCTGCTCGGCAATTATTAAACCAAACTGCTGGATTTTTATTTAAATCTTGCTGGATTTTTGCCCTCCAGGTAGGAGGGATTCCCATGAGAGTTCTGAAAACTTCAACCATCTTTGAGAAGAAGTGGCTGGCAACTCAAATTGATGCAGCAGCTGCTTGCCCCACACAAGAGGGTAAGGACACATTGACTGATGCTAATGTTAGCCAAAGTTTAGACAACTTGGCTCTAGCATCCTTCTGGACTACAGGGAAATGGGATCCAGAAAACTCTTTAACCCATTTAGGTTTAGCCACTTAAAGTCTCTTTTTACAGGAAGCGTCTTCTTCACTCAAACCACAATCACCTGGTACCTGCCCCGTCGGCCTGATCCAATCGCCTCTCCTGGCCGATCCAACCTGCTGGTGGTGCAGTTCGGCATCAATGGTCAACGGCTCAACGCTGCCGAGATGCAGGCCCAGCAGTACTCTGTGACGGTCAACGACCACTTCATCATCACGGAGATCCCTATCGGAGCAGTCGGCGGCTACTACAAGGTGATCTGTGCACTCTTTATTGTGAGGTTTTGTGTTTGACTATCTGTTGAAGCATATTCTTTCTCTGCAGAGTCATGTTAAAGACAACCAGTACTCCGTCTCCTACATGATCGAACCGATGCTGGAGCTGCTCTGGACTGAAGAGGCCACTCACGAGGATACGAGATACAAAGTCTTCTTCCACATCGCCACTCACTTGATGCCCCAGCCTCTCCAGCTCATTGACAGTGGGTAACTTTAGCCTTTTTTACTGCAGCTCCACGCTTATTATTTCCCCCGCCTCCTTCCACAGATACAGTTCCAGCAGAGAAGATGTTTAAGCTGATACTGGGGCAGTTTGCATCAGACGTGGTGCTGGTTAACATCACCTTCCCCTCAGAGGTCTTATCCATGGCTGACTGCAGCGCCAGAGGTTTTAACATCATGGAGCACATGTCTCCCAACAGCAGCATGAAGGTCTTCACCCTCCAAGTGCCCTTTACCGATCCAGCAGTCATACAACAGGTAACATTTGGTTTCACCAAAGAACACATTTAAAACTGTATAACGTCTTTATTTTTCCTCTTAGACAAAAGGTGGCGTGATGGCTTATGCTCTTCACATGATCTTTGGATTGTTGGTTCTGGAGGATCTTGTTCCTTTTACTTACACGGCTTATGTGGAAGCGGCTGTACAAGGCATGGGTCAGTATTTAACACATTTATTCAGCTTGCTGGTTTTTTTTTTTTTAAAACTGACTTTAACACATGTTAAACCCCTCGACAGTCCCACCCTCTATTACCGGTGGCTGTGACAATCAGAACTTCTACGTTCTTGTGAAATACGGGACCCCAGGCTATAGCTTCCAAACTGCCATTGGAAAACGCTTCATGACGCCCACTTTGGCCCAGCAATACAGCTACATGGAGAACGGAACGCACTTCAGTTTTGTTGTGCCGTTTACTGCTCCTGATGTTGCAGTTGAGGTATTAAAACTGCAATTTCTAATTTAAAATGAATCTTTAGCATTTTTTTTTTTGACTCTTTCCTCCCTCCTCCAGGCTATTGAAGATTCTTCCATCAGGTGCAGGCTTGACTCGGTTTTAAGCAACCCAGAGAACAATGCAAAAATCCAGGACTTCTCTGTGGCTTGCAACTTCCCCACAACACTGACTGGTTTGTCTACAATCTTATTGTTCACCCATGTTTCTGGAAAACAAACTAAAAATCCATTTTTACTTTCAGACTGCTTCCCAAATGGAACGATGACTGCTCTGGCTGTGAAACTGGAGTCGGTTCCATCTCTTGACCCGGCTCACCTCACACTTGCAGACCACAGCTGCGGCCCCTCTTACAGCGACGACCGCTACGCTTACTTTGTCTTCACTGTCAACTCATGTGGAACCACCAGGAAGGTAATTTAATCTTTAAATCATTGACCCTCCCATAATGAGCCTTCTAACTCTGCCCCTCTGTAGTTTCTGCCCAGTGGCATGCTGTACGAGAACGAAATCTCCCTGCCAGATGCTGTTGTGATGAGAAAAAGCAAGTCTGAGGAACCGGAGTATCAGTAAGTGTACTTGAAGTCCAAAATGACCCCTAAAGCCAGTTGTGGTACTAATTCAAATCTGTTCAGTTTAAAGGTTTCTTGTCTGTATGAGATCAACACAAGCCACGCTGTAGCTTTCAACACCAGAGCTCGTAGGAGTGAACCATACGCAGAGAACGCCGAAGGCCAGCTGCAAGTTGTGATTAAACTTGCTTCAGGTATCACTCGACAATGAGGATGGAAAGCATTTAGAGCCGCAGACTTTTAAAAACTTGTAATCTCTCTTCAGACGACTCCTACAAAACCTTCCAGAACTTTGAGGAATACCCCATCGCCAAATATCTCCAGCAGCCGCTGTATTTTGAGGTGGAGCTGATGGGCTCTACAAACCCCCAGGTGTCTCTGCAGCTGGAGAACTGCTGGGCGACTCAGAACGAGGACCGGACGTCTCAACCCAGATGGAATCTGATCATAAATGGGTAACTTGTGTTAACTTGAGCCTTTAGTTGTGTCTAACTTTATTTTTAATTGTCTAAAATTTGTTTTCCAGCTGTCCAAACCCAGTGGATCCATATCAGGTGGTCTTTCATGAAGTCTGGACTGATTCAAGAGTCAAATTTCCATCTCATGTGAAGCGTTTTGAGGTCCAGATGTTTTCCTTTGCTGATGGTCAAGATGACCTGAACAGCCAGGTATCTAACAGAAAATTAGTATATTTTAATGACTTTGCAACATTGTAACATATATTTTTAAACAGGTCTTTGTTCATTGTGATGCCATGATCTGTGACACCAAAAACCCACTTGGTGGAATCTGCACCGGGCAGTGTCCAAACCCTGACGATGGAGCAAAAGGTAAAGTTGGGTTTATGCTGTGTAAACATTTAAACTGCACTTCCTTCTAAAAACTTAACTCTTTCTCCACAGATCAGAGACGTGATGAGACTAGTTTTGAAAATGTGTCCATTGGACCAATGACATTTAGCCAGTTGAAATAAAAAAATTTTAAAGTGACACTTGCAATTGTCTGTCCTTTCTACAAACTGTTTTGGGAATTGACAAAATTTCATACCCTGGAGGTTTTTAGCCCACTGAACTTGGTTTGTCAGTGACTGGAGGCTTGATCTGATTTGTTAATGGAGCAGACAGCTAGGCTAAGGCTTAAAACTTCTGGTTCAGCACAACCTATAACTTTAAACACAGTCCAGTCTTTAACTAAATATTTCTGCTGGGTGGTACTACTGGCTATAAATTTAAACTGAGGCAGGAAGAGTTGTACATTGGACTAAAACAAACTTGAGTTGGTCCCGCCCAATGAGGTACATTAACCATGATGCTTTATTAGACTGGGTGGGCTCAGTGTAAGCTTTAGCTTCGTGCTATTCCAGATGTGCAACATGTGTTGACAATTAGTTCTACCAAAGTGCCAATTTCAAGAGTTGTGCTTGCCAAATTCAGCTTCACCAGCTAATTGTAAGTTGCCCTGAACATATGGCTGCTGTGACTGAGTCAGGTCATTGGCTGTGCCCAAAACCAGTTGGCAAAATCTTAACCATGAGGGATTTTTAACTTCAATTGAAGAAATTGCAGCAAACTGGTCTTAATGCAAAATTGCTATGGAGTAATTGTAGCAGTCATTCACAACTGTGCTAACATTTTTCAGTGAGATCAGTCTTTGATTTTAAACACTGGTACACAGCAAAATTGGAAGAGTTAAACTTACGGGTTGAGTTTTTAAACTCGGTAAATCAACTAACATGCAGGGTTTACGGAGTTAATTTCAGTGTCAACTTTGGAGAGTTAAAGCTCCACTGACAAGTTATTTAACACCATGCAGTGTTAAAGTATTCTGAAAAACCCTGCCCTCTCCCACCTCATGCAATGGATTCTAGGTAGCCTTGTGGAAATTGTTTAAAAAAAAAATTAGGTTTGTTGGCTGTAAATCAACACCATGAGGGGTACTTCCTGGTGTGTGAAGAGTGACTTCTTGTGACAGTTAATGCAACACGAGTCGATTTCAAGTGTACTTGTCAAAATCTATGTAACAGGGTTAGCACAGAAGTTGAAATTGCATTTCACCAGACTCCAATGTGCAGTTAAACTAGCATATAAACATACAGAAGACATTGACAGTAACCCCCCACCCCATACACGCATATCCACACAATTGACACTTTCACTCACAACACACACTGATACAAACATGTACAATAAGCAAACACACTAACACAAGCTGCAATACACTGCAATAAGTAAACAGTACTGATGGACACTATACAGAACCATACACACACAGCAGCAGAAAAAAAGGTACAATCAGTAGTCATACATTTAATATGAGGTAATATAGTTGTCAATGTGCAAGATGCAAAGAGTAAAGGTGCATGTGGTGAAAGTAATGTTTATGAAATGTTCTTCAGTGTCCTTGAAATGCTCATATAGTTTTCTTCAATGTGTTGAGTCTAATGGCTTGTGGGTAGAAGCTGTTTCCCAGTCTGCTTGTGCGACACCGCACACTGCGGTAGCGCTTCCCTGATGGTAGTAGTGAAAACAGTTTGTGAGCTGGGT
>JAUBOC010000071.1:6747898-6771863 GCA_032275365.1 Anablepsoides cearensis
TGTTAGCAGATCTTGTTCTGACTAGTCCTGCTATCTGTAGATACACAGCATGTCATGAAAACCTAGGTCATTAAAGTCTCTCATGATTTACTGGCATAAACTATAAAGTATTATATATCCAGGACAACAGGTATCATCCCTGCACCTGAATGTACAATAGAATAGCAACATATAAACAAACCAAGGAGAGGTTCTCAGGTCATTTCACGTGCAGAAGCAGTCATGCTGGTGAAAAATGACAAAAAGGTCATTCAGCAGCTGTCAGCGTCGTTTTACTGCCTCGTTTCTCCTCAGATCAAACGGAGCGTTCAGACTGAGAGGGAAAGGTCACAAACCAGCTGTGTGTTAAACTCTGTATATCTCTTTATTACACACGAACCTGTCAGTACTAATACTGTGTTCTAAGTATCTTAAACTATATAAAGAAATGAGCCAGCATGTGGAGGGTTCAGCAGGGTTGTTCCGTTCAGCAGACTCAGAGCCTAAATGTTGCTGTTTGCTGACAGAATTAACACAAAGTGTCCAAGTCCAGCGTAGACGGCTCAGGACAGACCTCCGTCCGTCCTGCACGGGGGGAGATATTCCTCACGGACGCCTCAGAGCGTTCAGACGTCTCCCTGCATCAAAAAATTGTTTCCATTTGACAAGAAACTGTCAGCTGGGGTCCAGCTGCAGGTTTTACACTTTAATACGATTTAAACTTGTGACCCATATGTTAGCACTGTACTGTAATGTAATCTGTATATAATGTATTTTAACACAAATTCTTAAACTCTCAGCTCCCAGTTTGAGCTTGAGACTCAGCAACTTCCTCTACTTCTAAAATAAAGGTTAAAATCTTCATTTTTATAAGCCCAGCTGTTGAATATTTGTCCAGTAATTTAGGAATATCTTTTCTCACCCATTTCTTTCTGAAGGCTTTACTTTTTGAGCTGGTTTGTGTCTGAATAAATCCTGATAAATGTGTCGATAAACACCTGCTGGACTTCAGCCTCAGTTGCTGTTTGAGCCTCTTGAACAGGGAAGCTTTGTCTCTCGCTCAGTGTCTCTCAGAGGTGTGTGAGTCTCATTCATCTTTTCCACTGAGACGTGTGTGTGACTGTGTGTGTGTGTGTGTGTGAACCACAAACTGAAACAGCAAACAAAACCAACCCATCTGTCTGCTTAAAGGAAGGAGACGTCTTTCTGTTGACTCAGGGACAGAGATGCTCTGTTGATGCTGCAGCTTACATGACGACCACCTCTCTCCTTTTCTTCTTCTTGTCAACAGACCGTCTGAAAATGATGACTGCAACAACAAAATGTAAAAAACTGACGAGTTTAACTCAACTCTGGTTTGGTTTTCATATAAACTGAGTATTCTTTTTAGTCAAATGAATGAATAAACAGGTTTTAAAGTGTTCTGCCTCCTGACCTCAGACATTAGAGTGAACTATAGCACCTTGTTAACAGAATGTCAGACCTCTAATATCATATTTATTTTATCGTGTTGACACACAGACTCACATATAAACCTAGTTATAATGTCTGCTTTGTAGCTGCAGACTTGTATTTCCAACCTGTTGATATTGAGATTATAGGCTTTTATTTATTCATCACGTACTGAAACATTAAAATAAAAATAAAATAATAATTGCTAATTTTCCTTATTTTTATTAAGAGCTTTTGATCGGTTTCAGCTGCTCCTTACATCAGGGGGGTCAGACTGAGACGCAAAGGGGACAAAATGTACAACTCTGGTCCAACGCTGGACTAATTTCTGTCAAGATTTTTTGAAAAAAAAAAAAAAAAAAAAGTTATATTATTCTCATAGAAATACTAGATGCCCCCCCTCCAAATGACTGTAAGTGGGGTGGGGTTTGCATGTGGCATTTCAAAGATGGCGTTTAATGAAAAACGTTTTTTGCTAGCTGCTTTCAGAACATGATGGGAGTTGCTACACCAAATTTCAATTCTGTATTTATAATTTGAAATTAGCTTGGGCAGCCATCTTGGATTTTGTTTCTCAGTTTTTCACGTGTGTTTAAAAATGGCTAAATTATAGCCCTTTGTGAAATTAGCATTAGCACTAGCAGTTAATTTAGTTTGGACTAACAATCAGAATATTTATATTACTCTATATTTACTTTGCAAACTTTCCTTGAATCTAAAATTTAACTTAAATCCCATCAAAAATGTGTTTCCAAGTCCTCTAAATCCTCCAAAAATCAAGAAATCTGTTTTAATTCAACCAAGCAAGACATGTTTATTATTATTCTTTCGTCACATTCATACATCTGATACAAACATCGTAAAATTCAAAATCATGGAGGATTAACATTTTATCATTTTATTAAATACTACACACTTCTACAATAATTCTAAGAGGTTACTATAATAATTAAATATATTTATTGTAAAACATTTACTAAATAGATACTCTGAAGGGAGGTTTAGAGCCTTTTATACACATTTGTACAAAAAAAAGAGGAATACATTTTAGTTTAGACAATAATATTTAGTGTTGGTGATTCTTTTAAAACAAACATGCTTTTAATGTCTAAGTAAAACAAAAAAAGTGAGTTTCTTTGCACGTTGCAGGTTTATGAACCAGATGAAACCTGTTCAGGAGGCAGGAGACGCAGTGATCAGTGGAAGATGACGGCTTCTGTGGGAAATAAAGGAGAGTTGATCTCAGTCCATTTATTATTATTTAAATAAAAAAATGTATCAACATTTACCACGGTGTGCAGCTTTAAACACGGTCCAACATGCTCTCCAGGCGCTCCACTCTTCCAGACACATCAGCTAGTTCCATCAGTCAAAGAAACTTGTTTGACAGAAAGAGGAAAAACGGCAACAGTGGCTGCAGAACCTGTTAAACTACCAGCAGCTACAAAAACTGTCTCCATCTGAAACAACAGGAAGGATATGTTTGGCTGTGAGCTGCTGGATGGCTGCTTGTGTCTTCTTCTGGAAAGCCAGCTGGGCCTGACATTTACAGGGATCCTCCACCACCTCCACCCGAACCTCCTCGCCTGCAGAAAGCAACATTTCACATCAGCGTAACGAGAAGAAAATGTAAAGCTGCCACCCACACTGCCTTTTCCAACCAAAGCTCAGTGAGATCAAAGGGGCTTTGAGCAGCCATACGGCGTGTTCTTACGTCTCGGAGAACAAGTTCTCTTGTCCGGATTCAAGATGAAACTGCTCCGACACTTGCAGTAAAACGAGGCGTTGCTGTTGACACAAATGTGCTCGCAGTCATGTCCCATGGCGCAGGGGTCCAGACCTGAAACAGGTTCAAGTTAGAGGTGTACTTTTTTATTGTTTCTTGTTTGCAGCGGAGCTGTATGGAGTTAAACACAGTCAGTATCTTACCTGCAGTAGATAGCAATCAGTGTGATTCAGAGAGAAGTTCAGATGGGCACTTAGACAGTTTTTTTTTTATTTCTGACATTTAAAACAACTCAATCAAGTAAACTACTTTTTTCCTGTTAGCTTCTTAGCTTAGCTTCCTTCACGTTTGAGCTGGCGCTTTACATACATCACAGCCAAAGGTTAGCGATTGGATAAAATCAACCCAATTTAGTTTAAATGTTTTACAGTAAATATATTTAATTATTATAGTAACCTCTTAGAATTATTATAGAAGTGTGTAGTATTTAATAAAAGGACACAGTGTTAATCCTCCATGATCAAAATTTTAAACTTCAACAGAGGCCACGCCTTCAGCAAGAAATCACGTCTCAATAGCCGAGAGTCCAGACTCTCTGTACGATGCAAAGCGTAGAAGAAACCAGGCTAAAACCGCTGATTCCTTCATAAGAACTTCTCTCATATTCTCCAAACTGAGAATATCTGACATTTGACCAGAACTCCACTTCCAAAAATCTTTTTTTTTTGGGAACCGCTGGTCAACATGACTAAATGCATTGTTTGCTGCCGTATTATTGGCTAATTAGCTGTTTGTGTTAAGCAACTGAACACCCTGTGCGTATTGGATCAGACTGTCCGTTCGGACGCCTGCACTACAGCTCAGTGACATAAAAAGGTTAAAATCTCCCTGAAGCTCAACGCTGACATGTATCCTGAAAGGTACAAAATGTATCAAAATCAAGTACAAAATCAACTTGACAGCAAAACCTCAGCGAAGATGTCTAGAAAATAGGTTTCATTTTACTTTAAAGTGCCCGTGACGTCAAATTTATGTAATAAATATGAAAGCATGTTTTGAAAGATAACATTACTAACATAATGCAAAAACAATTTCATGTCGCTGAGATGAACAGTTGTTGAGATATTTGCATGTGAAGTAACAGGAAGTGATGTCAAAGGGGAATGTGAACCGTGTTGCTACAATGACTCACAACCCAGACTGTAGAGAAGAATCTGATGTTTCTTTAGATTATTTTGAGTCTCTATCAGAGAGATGAAGAAGAGTTAGAGTTCAAATAATATTGTTTCAATATACAAAGACCAGGGAGTTTATTTTCTTAAAGAATTCCCCTTTGATGTCACTTCCTGTTGTTAAAAATGCCAGTTGTGTGACAAAATGGTTAAGATTTACCATTTTAGGTCTTATTATGCCAAGTGTATTAAATATAAATACGCTTTCTTTGACTTTTTGTATTTGAAGGATCACTTTAAAATCCTTTTAAACACATTCAGAGGATTTTTATAGAGTTTGTAACAACTTTACACGGCTTTAATTCTTCAACAAGTGCATTATCGTGATGGCATCTGCAGTCCACATGAGGGCTGAGAGCATCTGCTGCTGTTTCAAAGGTTAAAGGTCATCAGTAAAATGATAAATATTTAATATTCTGCATCAACCCGACTGGAGACTGAAGGTGCCATCACTGAGGAACCACAGCCGGGCTCTCCGTCTTTGTCCTACCGCACAGGGTTTCTCTGAACTTGGACGTGAGCTTCTCGATGACGCCGTACGTCTCCACGTAGAAGACGTGGTCCTCCAGAGGGACGCTGGCCATCAGCTGCAGGGACCGCATGTCGGCGCGGTCCACGCCCACGGCGTAGATCTCCACGCCCGAGGCTCGGGCTTCGGCGGACACTTCCTCCACCTGGTCTTGAGGTCTTCCGTCGGTCACGATGATGCCTACCTTGGAGATGTTTCTGGAGCGGGGCCGAGCTCCGGACCGCTCGGTGAAGGCTTCGTTCATCGCCGTCCTGATGGCGAGGCCGGTCATGGTGCCGGTGGCCAAAGGCTCGACCCGCGCGATGGCTCTTTTCAAGTCGAGCTTGTTGAAATGGTTTTTGAGGAGGAACTCGATCTTCACCGTGCTGGCGTAGTTGACCACAGCCACTCGGGTGGCGTCGGGGCCTACGTCCAGGGTGTCGACCATGTCGGCCAGGAAGATTTTGACCTTCTCAAACTCGGCGGGACGCACGCTGCGAGAGCTATCGATGATGAAGACCAGGTCCAGGGGACGGCTCCTGCACTGAGTGTCTGTCTCTGGTGATCAACCAAACCATGGCACAAGTAAGTCCAATTATTACGTACCAAATGTTGGCTTTTTTTGTTGTACTTTGACAATACATGTCTTGTGATGCACGACACATTCTTACACAGGAACAAAACAAAACTGCCGTGCATCTCCGCAGGTTTTGTTTTCACCAGAATGGTACTGTAAGGACAAATTCTGCATCATTTCAAGGTTTTAACCATCTCATTTTCCTGGAAGAAAAGGATGTTTGATGCTCAGAACATGACGTGACAACACAGAGTTAGGATCCCAGTCTTTTCTTTACACGCTCATACTGTATATCAAACCTAAATCTCTCTAGTTTGCAGTCGGATCATCTCCGTTTTATCACTTAGTTTGATAAAACTGGAGATCGGTTGTTATAGTTTCGGTCCTAACTTAAAGTTTGCCTGTTAGTTGTTCAGTCAGTCTACCTGACAGGTGTATTTTCTACATCTTACTGTCTTTTTAATGTTGAGGACAATCAGAAACATCAGACCTAAAGCAAACCTAACTGGTAATATTCTACCTGTCTCCACAGGACTGATGGTGGTGATGAAGCCGCTTTGGGTACTGACCGGTAGCATCCCAGGAGCTGGTGGAACTGTGGTCACAATGGTTGTCAGTGTTGCCATCGTGGTCGCTGGCAGGGTTGACACCACTATTGGCTCTGGAGGGGCTGGAAAGACGTTAGGGGGGACTAGAACAAGCGGCGCCATTGGGCATGGACCTTTTGGTTTGTAAGGGAACGGGCCTTTGAGCCTATGGTGGGGGTGGACAACTGGTGGAGATAAACCTTTGTATATGTGATGCGATTGTGGCGCCACCGGCCCATTGAACCTGTGAGGATAGGGCGGCACGGGGACCATGGGTCTGTGGTAAGTCACTGGCGGAGATAGAGGTCGATACAGTACAGGTGGGGGGATCCTTGGTGGCTGGAAGTGGTAGTGATACCCTCCTCTATATGTGTAATCACTTCTGTGATCTACAGACGTGAAGAAGTGATGGAAAACATTAGTAAGTTCATAAACATGAAAACTGTGTAAGTTGACGTTGTAGAAAATGTTAGTAAAACACTAGAATCATGTTTAATTCCTTAAAAAGCACAAATTGTTAGTGAAAGTCTGAGGTGATGCAAATTTAAAGTCATGATAGTTTAAAAGTCTGATGCAAAAGGACAAAAAGTAGTTTAATCATGAAATTCACTTCATTTAAGAGGACAATAGAAATGTACTTTTAACTGCTGTAACTTCAATAATCATATTTTTTGGACAAACTAAGCTACTAAACAGCAGAAAATACAAATCCCAGTCTCAGTGACCAACATTAAATTATCTTAACACCTAAAAACAGGCGCCTCCAGATTTTTTTTTACAGTTAGGGGGCACTAAGGACCTGACGTGGTACCAAAACCAAAAACCAGAACATCATTTTAGCAGGTTTGTGTTGTCATATTTAAGTTATTTAATAAATACAGCAATGCATGAGTTAGAGAATCACCTTCTGATATAAACAGGCAGTGTTTTAAAGTTTTATGTACAAGTGATACTAATAGAGTAGCGAAATTACTGAAGTTTGTCTCTTCATAAATTTATATTTATATCAAAATATTTATTTAACCTCCCAAGAATCTGTACCATAATGTTGAGGACATTGGTTTTAGACTTATTCAAGGAGACTAGATATTAAAGTTTTTATTTTGAATACATATAATTTTAAACCTTTTTTGCTTTTTTTTTTATTTATGAGGTTCTACTAATCCTAAATAACAAAATAATTGTCCAAAGGTAAAACACAGGCTACTTATTAATTTTAGACATTACAAAGTGCTTTAGGTTTATGTTTCAAAGAAAAGTTCAACATAAACATATTAATACAACATATTTCTAAGAAAAGACAAAGTTGTTAAGATTTATTATTAGTAAATGACCATGTTCGGTTAGCACACACTACTCTACTAATAGATGAAAAAAGCAGCAGAGAAAAGCATCTTTAGTTTTTGCAGCAGCATTAAAATGAAAATAAACAGTTTTTTTTACAAGAAAAAAAGGCTAAAGTTTTAGTTTTGAGACACGTACGTGTTGGATTCAGGGTCCTGAGGGGTGGTCGCCCGTTGTGTCTGGTCTGAGCGTAACTTTGTGCAGATATAAGATGAGGATCTCCTGCTCCGAGGAACGTGGCCCGAGTAACGTCACACAGCAGCAGCAAAGCGCTGAAGACGAGGCTCTGCAGAAAAGCCTTCATCCTTGCATCGGTTCTGCTCAGGTCTGAGGATGAGGAGGGTTCTGCTCAGCTCTGCGGGGGGTCCGACCGCCTCCACATATGAGGGGGATCCTCAGAGACGCGTCAAACTCTTGTGTCCAATCCAAAAGGTGGGACAGTCAAGAACCGCAGGGTGAGATCCTGATGTGGAGGGCGGGGTTATAAAAACTGCTTTATTTACTTTAAGAGGAAAAACAGCTCCTTTACTTAAAACACGACATAAAACAAATCAGACATTTATTTCTTTTTCCCGAGACTTTTATTGAAGTTAACTGAATTTCCACTGGGATAAAATCATTGTTACCAGTAAAGTAATGGAGGAGTATGCGTTGATAAGCATGCAACAACTAATGTCCACAAGACTGGCTGTTTGCTCCAGAGGTGAGAGGAGAGGCAGAGAGAAGCGATCCGTCTCTCTCTCCCCTCGGTCCCGGCTGGAAAACTACTCGGCAGCTTTGCTCGAACATCATGGAAGCAAAGCGGCGATGACGTCTGCTGGGGTGGCGAACCGTACTACAGCGAAGCTAAATAAATAAAAACAACAACAACCCCAAAAATTAAAAACAAAAGTGCTAAAGACTCAATTCAGGACTGAGGTGGAGCAGTCTAGGTCTCAACAAACAGGAAAACTGCAACACAATTCAACAACAGGGACTCTAAAAGCAGATTGTCTTTTTTTTTTTTTTCAATATTTTCTCTTTTTTAAAACGTCATATATTGATCCGTTAATAGGATAGTGCTGGATTGATGAGAAATTGAAGCTACTTCTCACAGATTCTTTTACTAAGACTTAAAAAAAAGGTTGAGGGTGCAGTGACACAAAAGGATTCCTTTCTTTTGTTTTCCCCCCTTCAAACGCATTCATTCATTTTCACACAAACCTTAACTTTCCAACATTTTACCTTTCACATCTCCAGGATGCTTTAAAGACACGCTAAAGAAATACAGCGGGGAGGACAAATAAAACACTTTATAGGCAGCAGGTCGGGGGGGTAAGGGCATTATGGTGTTCAGAATGAGTTGGGGGGAGGAATGCATATGATGGCTGTGTGCAGTTTGGCAACATGGCTGGTGATTAGGCTGGCATGTAGGGGGGAGGAGGGTCCTTCTCTGGCATCTTCATGGCCATCTCATAAGTGGGCAGAATGTACTGAGGACAGAAAAGAAAGAACGAGTTAGCTCCTTAATGAAACAGGTTTAATGAGTAAAAATTAACTGTATTTCACATGGATATAGTGCGAAGTGGAAACATTTGTATTGAAGAATTTAAGCAACTCTGGCAGTTTATGCATAAATATTTAGTTAATAATTATTTATTAATAGAAAGAAAAACTAAACTTTAGATACGCTGCTGAAAATATTTAAATATTTGTTAAAAAACATTATAAACTGAGGACAAAAAAGAGCTCAGTATGGCACCAATATTCATCAAAGTGAACTGAATCTTAGCTGTTTCCACAGGTATAAAACTGGTAAGTAGAAACACACTTCCTGCTTGTGTACAGCGCCACCTGCTGACATGAACAGAGCATTACATAAAAAAGAACAAAGGGAATTTAACACCAAATAGAGCTCCTATTAAAGAACTTTATTAGTCTGAGACTTTTCCAAACACCACCACACCTCAGTCCAGTTGTACTGGGAAGTTGGAATTTCCCACTTAAAAGTTGTAAATTTAAACTGGAACACCCCTCTGTAAAGAATTTCCTGTCAGAAAGTGGGAAAGTTCAGAATTTAAGACAACAGCAACCCACTACAAATCAACAGTGAGTAAAACTCTTATTTTTACTTCCAATAATATTTCTGTATTATTTATTTCACATTAATCAGTCGTACAGGTAGTACTTGTCAGTGTTTAAAGGAGGATGTGTTAAAACACTGTTTATATGCAGGAAGTGCCACGTAGAGCTCAGGTTTTGTGACGTTTCGCGATTAATTTTTTTCATATCGTCTGATCTCAAATAATATCACAATTTTTTCTGTTAACCTAAAATATGTGTAATTTTAAACTGACTGAAATGATTTTAAGAAAAACTTCAGATTTAAGAAGTAATGAGTTTAAATCACACATTCTGTGCCAATGATTCGAAATCTTAATTATGTCTTTTTATGTGAAGCCACTGAAATAATTATGGAATTTCTTACAGCACTGAAATGTTCAGGTGTGTCTTATTAACATCACTGTTTTACACTGTTTTAAGTACAGCCATAAATGATGTCTTGTATTTTGAAAATGTCCACACAGATAATTACCAGGAGTAGAATAAAAAAAATAAATAAAATGGTAGTTTATTTTTCTCCTGTTTATGAATGTTTGATGCGCCTCGCCTACCTGGGGAGGAGTCTCAAAAGCGGGGTACACAGCGATCTCTGGCATGTTCCTGTTGTTGATGTACTTGTAGCAGTTCCACACACAGTTGATCAAGTAAGCCTGAAAAACAGAGAGGATCAAACTCTAACAGTCGACACTTTCACCTCGAATTCTCCTGCTGACCCAAATTTAGGAAATGTTTTTCCTTCATCTTATTTTTCATAGATGTTTCTTTGATGATGCTGAGGGACGTGAATTGAATCGACGCTCATGAGATAAAAATTGCTTATAGACCGTCAGTAAGTGTGTCACCTTGAGGATGATGAGGAAGGCGAAGAAGACCAGAACAAAGAGCAGCAGGCAGCTGGAGTTCAGAGAGAGGAGGTAATCCTTGTACGGGAAATCCGGCTGAGAAAACCAAAAACAGCAGCGTTGGATGGTTGGTAAAGTCCTGATATATATTCAGCTCAATGATTTCACACAATAAAGCAAGAAAAACACTGAAACTTAACACCACTGGGACTGTATAATAACAGAAGTAAAACACTTTTTCTGTTTGAAGGAAAGTAAATAAAGATATCTACTATCATTGTTTTAGTGATTTCTTGTAGGATAAAAGCCTTCAGAAAGCATATTTTATTTATCTAAACTAAGGTGTACACAAGTAATACTTTATATTTCATTCACTGGTGCTGCAGAAAGTACACAGTCCCAGTGAGACATCCAGGACCGGTGCTGTAAAGGAAACATGAGACGGCTGAACTGAAGGGACTGACCAGCTGGTCCAGGTAGTCCCTGATCCTGGGCAGGTAGGTGAGAGAGCTGATGGCCACCAGGCAGCTCAGAGCGAAGTCAAACAGCTGGTAGCAGAAAAACGGGATGAGCCATCCGTCACGGTGCTGAGGAAAGGCAGCAAATATGACTTAACTTAAACATACGCAGATAAGACTTTTATTTTGAAGAACCGTCGCGTTTATTTCAATCAACTCTCTGAGAACTCGTTTCAGAATAACGTTTTACACGAGGTTAAAATGCTAAATAGACTGTTCATAATCTGATTGTAAAAAATGTTCAATTAAAAATTTAATTCTAACCTTGTGTTTCATGATTTTAGGGTTTATATATTTTCCAGCAAACTTTAGATACAGATTGAGTTTAGATGATCGAGTTCTTCAAACAGAGAGGGTTTGAAATGAGCAAGATGGTTCCTGACAAAACTCTAATTCACTCATAATGAGATGCTACAACCATGAGTTAAACACAAACATCTGGGGTCTACGCTGTATCTGCTACCGTTCTTATGAAGGAAGTAACTGAACAGTGAAAGCATGAGTCTCCATCGTACGAACGGCGTGCTCCGTGTTCAGGAAGCAGATTATCGCCATGCTTTAACTGCACTGTCATCCCAACTAGCAGCTTAAATGAGCTCTTTGTGAAAAGGCCATCAAACCTGTTGGTCTTGATGTTAGGAGGCAGGCCTGGGAGGCAAACATGATAAACACAGTGTTTAGTGGTGAAGCACCATCGAATCAAGTTCCTTTTAACAAACTGCTAAAGGTAGACGAGATTAAAGAGGGATTAGGATTCATCATCATGTCACTAAATATTGTTGATATTTTTATTTTACTTGATTGCTGCGTATGTTTGCATTAGAAACTCCAACACAGCCTTTAAAATGGGGAGCTGTGGTGCAGTGGTAGGGCAGCCAACTCGAAACCAGAAATTCAAAGGTTTGATTCCCCGCCAAGCCCACATGTTGTAGTGTCATTGAGCAAGACTCCCGCCCGCTGCTCCACTTGTGTGCATCTCATGTGTGATGGGTCAAATGCAGATACTCATTTTGTTATTATATAGAAACATGCTTGTTGACAATACGTAGCATATTATTAAAAAATAATTAATAGTAAATAATACACGCTGTAAAGCTATAAGCTGTCAAAAAGATTACAACAAAACATTGTGCTATATTTGCAGCTTTACTCCTAGCATCCATGCTAGCCTCACTCATAGACAACGGAGTGAGAATCAAAGACGCCAGGTTCAAAGCAAAAAGGTTATTTTTATTTTTATTCTGAAAAGAAACGACTAAAACCTATAAAGATGGGTCGACCTCATTAGAGTCATTTTGGGGGAGGAAAGTGAGCGGTGTGGAGCGTGGAAGCAAACACTGGGGCAATTAAATTAATCACAGGGACGTTGCACAGACCAGAGATAGCTACAAGCTAGAGCTGTGCAGTATATGTGATAAACTTTACCCTCTACTGTCACACCTGTGTCAACATGACTGAGTGCAGAGACAACTGAGCAGCAGGAGTTGGAAATATAATAAAGAAATGTAGTGTTTTAAAACATGTTTAGAGAGAATAAATCCTCAGAATTTCCCTATTTTCAAATTAGAATTTTTTCTTTATGTCTAAATGACTAATTTAACTTGAAGTACTGGTTATAACATCCACTTTATTTTGAAATTGTTGAACATTTGAGAAATGTTTTTGTTTGTTGTTGAAACCATTTTGCAATATATATAAAACGTTCTTTTCTACTTCTGTTATGTTCATTTGCACTGCAGCAAAACTGCTGGGTTTGATTATGATTACAGTTTTCTGCTAAATAAATGCTCTAAAAATTACATTATCTTTGCTTTTTATGATCATTTTCTACCATGATATATACCATTACTGTGATGGGATTCAATTTACACCATGATATGAATTTGAGGTCATACTGCCCAGCCCTTCTGCAAGCTAATTTTCATCTGTTGTCCCTGGGCAGAGGCAAAATTCATTAGCAGGCCATACACAACCTTTAAAATACAATTCAACACAAACAACCCAAATTAACACTACATTTACAGATTTACAGATCCTTCTAACAATTCTTTACATACTTTATGATAAAGTACTACAATCTTAGATAGTCGAAGATTCCCTATGATTAAATGCAAATGAGCTGTGGGGTGATATTTCAAACTAACTGTTTACAATCAGTTCAGGGATCAAAGATGAGAAATTATCACAAAAGCCCTGATAAGTTTGAGTTAACTAACCCCCAAAGAATTATCTAATAATGTAGAAGCTGTTTTACAGAAGGACCAAGATTCTACACACTGAATATTGACAGGATTTGACAAAAACCAGAAAGAATCATATTGTGTGTACTTTGCACACTTACAGTAATGGCTCCATACACCATCATGGCACTGATGGTGAGCATCAGCAGGGAGATGGCAAATCCAACACAAGCATTTTCTGCACGACAGGGAGAGAGAGGAATACAGAATCTGAATCCAAACAGCTTATTTTTAGAAACATCCTTATCTCCAGATGCATTTCTTGATGTCTGTTTGTGCTCCAGGAGGCAGCAGTGATAAGTGGACGGTCTCCAGAGCCGAATCGCTTTGTTTTAAAGGGCAGCTCTGGGGAACATTAAGCTGCTCCCTTTCAGCTGGGTCAGGGAAGATACCAGGCTCGGTCCGGGATAATTAAATGGTCTTCCTTTCATATCCTTTTCGCTCTTATCAATCACACTCTCACTTCTTAACAGCTGCAGTGGGACTACTGCAGCGATGCAGTCCACTCAAGCTTCTTTATAATTCAGCAGCTCATCAGTTTGACTCTTAGACAGCTGATAATAACCGAACAAGTGGTGGCTTTTAAAAAATATTACAGCTTAAATTGAACAGTTATAGTTATAATTCTGATATTTTAAAATGTTTGTAATGTCAGACTTTTAATGGACCAATCAGAGATCAGGGTCACATTGTTAACCTTAAGACTGAAAACTTTGCTACAATCAGATTTATTTTTTTTTATTCTGTGCCCATTATTATTTCAATAGTTTTATTAAATCCAGTCTTCGTGTTGCCATTAAATTTTTTAAGGTAAAAGTAGGAAAGTTCCAGTGTTCTCATGCAGGTAAAATCTGACAAAAAAACAGATTTCTGGTTTTTAGGCCACATATGTGCATTTATATATTTTTTTAGCATCTTTCTGCCTGTAAAATATCTGAATTACAGATTTGCTTGAAGTGAAACTTAAAACTGAATCGTTTTATTTTATCCTGGGAAACATGATGGGTGCTGACAACCATTATAAATAGTCTGACTGTTTTTGTTGGACAACCTCTGCTGCCCTGCGTGACGACTTATTCCTGCTGAGGGAAAGTCAGTTCACAGAAGTTATTTCTACTTTTTTTCCACTGAGTCACTGTTAGAAAAAAAAACTCCCAAAGAAAAGAAGAAAAGCCAACTAGAAAGAGCCTCAGCAGTCCTGATCCAGCACAGAGACCAAACATAAATCCTCGGAGGGACAATTTGTTTGGAGCAACATAAGCAGCACTGATACATGGCATACTTCTTGTTTATTTTATTTGAACAAAGAAGGCAGGGATACACTTTCAGATCCTAAGGAGTAAATATTGTTTCTGTCAGAGTGTTTATCAGAATAGAAGAATGTCATTTTTATATAAACATCAAATAAATCGAACATTTTAACTGTTTATTGTTATTTTCTTACCAGACATCCTGTCAGAGGCAAAGTAATGATCAATGACTTCGTACTGCAGGTCGATGGTGGGGACATTCTCAGGGTGGGTCACAGCCACAGTCAGCAGGATGCCCATCAGCAGGTTGACCACCTGAGGTCAGGAAAACAGAGGAACAACTTTACTAAAAAAACAAAACAACTATCACACAATAAATGATGGCTTATTTATGTTTAAAGCAATTTGCAGAACATTTTAAAGTCAATTCAAAACTTTCCAGGCAAGAATTTTTGTAAGTTCTATTTGGAGATACTGAAAATAAAAAACACAGCAAAAAAGCTATTTATTGCACGTTTTCCACCCTCCAACAAAGCAACTCAGTAATGATTTAAAGATCTGAAAGAAGCCACCCAAGGACTCCCCATCGTTCAACAGAAACAGTGCACTGAAAAAAAATACTACTAATCATTAAAAACACAAAAATAACATGGGTACTTAATAAATAAGATAAATAACATCATTAAAAAGGTGGCAATTATTCATGATTATAAACTCATTTCTAAACATGCTGTCCAAAATCCAACCACTGATTTAGTAGTGAATAAAGTTCTTGTCTCTCTTTTGGCTGGTCGATGTCCACTTAAAAAGGTAAACAGAAACCCTACTTTCTCTTTGCAGATTTATACCAGAGCCTAACCACAGAAAAGTTGGGTAGGCAATGTGCATAAAAGAGCTCTAAACAACCTAACAAATACAGGCTTACGGTCCTAATTCTTATTAGCAAATCCGAGCAGAATTTGGATAATGTCCAAACCAGAAAGTCTGACCTCTGAACATGTTAACAAACAACCTACAGGTTTGATAAACTGACCAAAGGTGATGACAGAACAGAAGTCAGGGATATCAGGAAATGATGAAACAACACATGATCACAAAGCTGACCATAAAAGAAGACAAATCTCAAGATAACCACAACTGAGCCTAAATATCAAGAGAAAAAATAACTTCAAATGCAAGCTGAAAACGATTTGTGACACAAAACCACCAAAATGTGATAAAAAGAAGGGGAACAAATTAAAGGAAGTTTATAAAAAGGACAAGGGAAGCATCCAAAAACTAATAAACATAAGTTAAATATAATATATAAAATATAATTAAAAATAAAATGACACGCATATTAATAAATATTAGATTACAATATGTTGACAAGTTTATAAATCAGGTTCATTTCTAAATATATTTGAATAATGACCATATTATTCACAGGTTAAAACGCAAATATTGAACAAAAACCTACCTAGTAACTCAATTTATTTAATATTTAAGTAACGTCTGCATCATTATCAGGAAATAGCTTTGTTTTTTTTTATTGCGGAATTTTCGATTCCGCTATGTTGATGTTAGCCGAATATCGGCTAACTAAGTATTTCAATGTCACGCGTCTGTTTTTGTTTCTATTTCTCTCGGTTACCTTCAGGAACACAACATAAATAACAAATTGTTCTTGTGTCTATTTTGTCACAAATAAAACAAGAGTGTGGGAGACTTGCATTGACAAAGACAACCAAGTTAGTAAGCTAACGCTAGCATTAGCATCCCGTTTTAGCGTCACCTCGGCAAAGTAAGCGCAGTTTTAGCAGACAAACATAAAGCGCAAAGAACAGTTGTGTCCACGAGAACCTCCAAAATCGGGAATTAAAAGGGAACAATAGCCCTATCTAGAGCGTGAATTGGTTATGTAACACCACAGTAATGCAGAGACTTGTTAAGCCGAACAGCGCTCGCTGACGTTAGCGCTTTATCGTTCATCGAGAACCATCTTACGTACCATGTACCATGTTCCCAGGATAATGGTCCCAGTTCGAACATGGCAACATCCACAACACCGGGTTGTATACAGTCTGTCTCGACTCGGCTTGAAATGATGCATGTCCTCCACGAGCGTAGGGAGAAACATCTGGAGAGCTGGTCGAAGAGCGGAAAAATCTTCTCAGCATCAACAGTCAGCGCGGAGGAGGAGGAGGAACGCCCACCAGCTCCCCGACACGGCCTGCGCACACCGCGGATGAAAACAAACACTTTGATAGGCGGTGACAAAAAATGATTGACAGGCGTTTAAACCAATAGCACAAGAAAAAGACGGAGCCAGTGGGTTTGACTGACAAGAGTTTAAACCAATGGCGACGAGAGTTTGAAAAAACATGTTGCAATTACCTATATTACAGATTATAATCTGCATACTAATAAGTATTAAACATTTTCAAACGTGGTGTTAATAATAATAGCAAAGATTGACATTTTGAAATATTTACAGATTTGTGAATACCAAATTCAGTACACTTTTAAGGCCTCATTTTAAACGCAAGAAGAAAATTTGTTTAATGTACACATTGGTATTTTGCAAAAAGACAGATTGAAACACAGCTATACAGTAAAAAATATGTACAAAAACACCCACTGATTAAAATAGTCATTTTTATTAAAATGTATTATAGAGTCCAAAAATTTCTGCAGCTGTACAATGACTTCCAAATGTTTTCCACACATTTTTTGGACATTTGCTCAGCAAACTGTTGCAAGACTTTCTTCCCCATCCCTTCAACTGCATCAACAAAATGGTTAAAACAATAAACTTAAGGGTTACAGATATTATATTAGAGTGTATTTCTTTAAACTATTTAAGGAAGTTGGACAAGCGGCAGACCAAGATGAGGACAATGGTATACCAAAGGAAAAAGAAATATTCCAGGTATGATCTCACAAAACGTTTTCCTGAATAGTTACCTTTAAATACATGAGACACACATTAAAGCTGATCTCTTTTATCATTCTTTAAATGTCTTTGTAAGTTACAAAAGCCGACATATTAAATGAACACTAAAAAACTTATTATAAACTGTCAAAATAAGGAAGTCTCATTCAAACCTAAAAAAGGGCCTGAAAGATCTAAAGTTTTAAATTTTGAAAGATACAAAATATCTGCATAGAAACAACAGAAAGTGCTACAACTTAGATTGATTAAATAAATATTAAATTGCACGTTTGTTTCGTTTAAACACACGGTGAGGTCCAGTACGAGCTGAATCCCCCACAGCAAAGAAGTAATAAAAATCAGTTATAAAATAAACTTCTTCAGTAATCAATTGCCTTAGAATATTTACATACAGTAGTATTTCCAGAGTCTGTACATTAGATAGCAATTACAGGAGTTTTAAAACATACGCATCGGATTAGAGGTCAATATTAAAAAAAAAAATCTTTTTTAACTTCAATCATAAATACAAATTTTAAACCAATAAACAGCAGCAGATATGAATCCGATTAAGTGCAATATTTTCCTTTACAGCAGCTCTACAAACAGAGAGGAGTTTAGTTAAACCCAACCTGGATGTGACACTTTAACCAAACCCATCAGTAGCTGTCTTCAGAATTCCTTTTCTTGCCCAGAATGCACTCCTCCTCCTGTTTCTTCCTCCATTTGTAGATCAGTATGGCTGACAGCACGGTGCCGAGTGCCGCTCCTGTTACCCCCCCGGCGATGGCGCCTGTAAACGACCGAGCTTTAAATTCACAAACTCACATCTTAAAGCATAAATATATCAGCAATCTCAAATACCTGCAAGGATTTGTTTGTTTTCCAGAAAACTCCTGCTGTTTCCAAAGACAGAAATTCCAGATGGAGGCTCGTGTTGGCTTCCGAGTTTTACATCTGAGAACTGCTGAAGCATAAAAAAAAGGAAATAAAAATAAAATGAAGAACAGTTGCTTCATTTCCTGTGACACATATGAGACAGGGAGAGCTAATAAAATAAATCATACTTTGACTGAGTTCTTGTTTCCTTCTTGTGGAGTTGACGAAGTGCCGGAGTCATCTTTAATGTTTTTATATTCAGCAAACAAGAAAGGACAGATATATTTTAATAAAATATATAAAAAGAAAAATCACAAAACAAGATGTGCTGATATTTATCACCCGCTGCTTTTCTTTGATTTGTTCGTCCACTACTGGTGGCTGAAGATGGCAGACACAGTTAATTCTCTTTAGCCGACACAAAAATGGTCATAACTCACTGAATTCTACAGATACTGAGCTAAAATTTGGCGTGGTAGTAGCCGAGAGTCATTCAAACAAATACTGCAGATCACACAAGATCAGATGAGATTTAGGCTAAACCACTTCTCAAGACAAGATCTAAAACTCTGACATGAGAGGCGGCGGGTGACATGCATTCCTGCAAGGAGGTGAAGATTTACCGATTTCGACGTCGGCTCCTGAACCAGAACCTTCCTGGTCAAACCCAGATCCCTCCAGGTCCTCTGGAAGGCTGAAAAGCTTATTTCAAGACAAAAACAGAAAGCATAAATAACAGTTCTGCTTCATTGATTGTAAAGTACAAAAAAGATTTGTGACGATATTACAGCTGCTTGTCTGAGAGGACAAGGAAACGAATTCTAGGAAAAAGACAAAGTTCTTCTGCGTTTAACACAATCTGACAATCACACCCCAACATAGCTTGTAAACAGCCTATAAACGAGTCATGAGCAGATAACAGCATCTACATAATAAATGTTTGACTTGGATATTATCAGTAAACATAAAGTGATGGAGCAGAGAATTAATCTTAGTCACCAAAGAGCTCGACGTTGAACACAGACCAAACCTTATCAGGAAAACACACTTCTCTCCAGATCAAATTAAATTTCAGTTTCTTTCATTTTACAGAAGAAGAAGGAAAAAAAAAACATTTTCAAACACAGTCGTTGGTTCCTCTAATCTATACAGTTCAGATTTAAGATTAAGGTCTTAATTGTAAATGCTACATTTTCTCTATAAGACATAAAATATGTCTGAACTAAACTCAAAAGCTTAAATAAGAGAAAAACAAAGAGACAGAAAGAGAAAGAACTTTTCAAATGCTGACTTTGTGCTCTACTAGTTTCTGTAAAAAAAAAATCAAAGCCTGCTAGGTATGATAATTAACTAGTTTGTGAAACTAAATTTCTGATTTTTTTTTTTGAACAAAGAACTAAATAAATCTTCAGACATTTTAAACACAAGTTAAAACAAACATTTGGAAGAAAAACCTGGCTTTACGTGAGGAAATGTCAGACACTTCACAGACTTTCAGTAAACACCTGGCTGGGCTTTTCGCAACAGGAAGTGAAAAAGGTGACGGCTGTTCTGTTTTATAAAGACTGAACCGTGACTTACCGACACGCTGAGCGGCTGCATCAACCCCACAACTAAAACCAAAGACGCTGCCAACGATAGCCGCATGTTTTTAGGTTAAATAGAGTCCACTTTAGTTTGTTTTTAATTCTTCTGAGTCGCTCTGATTGAACCTGGAGCTGCCGTCGCTGTCCAGCTGCCAAACCCCGCCCACTTGTGTCGTCACGAGCGCCAAACCACTGCAGGTGTAGTTAACCACTGTCTGTGTGGAACTACACACAAACATGTTTATACTATAGCTGTTTCAACTCTTTCGCTACTTTTACTAACATTTAGCTTTTATGTGGTAGTGCTCTAACGTTTAGCTACATATTGCTAACCTTTGACTACATTTAGCTTTTAGCTAGCCAGCATTTTCATTCTTTAAATAAAGTTGCTACTTTCAGCAATTTTCTACTGCATTAACATGTGTTTTGGAACTTTTAGCTACTGTTCTAATTTGAGCTAACATAGCTACATTCTGCTAACCTTTAGCTACATTTAGCTTTTACCTAACCTTTTGCTACTCTTTCTTGCCCTAACTAGTAATTTGATGCTACTTTTAGCTATTCTTTTGCTGCATTTAGCAATTGTTCTTGTACTTTTAGCTACTGTTCTAATTTGAGCTTTTATGGGGCATTTTGCTACCTTTATTTTCAAAAATCTCTATTATCTAGCATTTTGCTACTGTTCTCTATGTAGTAACCTTTAGCTACATTTAGCCTTTACCTAACCTTTTGGCTTTTTTTCAGCTAGCAAATATTGTTCTACTTTTAGCTGTTAGGTAGCCATTTGCTACTTGTAATTTATCGTTAGCAATTTGATACTTTTTTTTTATCTAGTGTTTTGCTACTTTTGGTTCCTAGGTAGCCTGTTCTTTTAGCTATTGTTTCAATTTAAGCTTTCAGCTAGCTGTTAGCTTTTAGGTGGCATTTTGCTTCTTATCTTTTTAGCCAGTAAGTTGTCATTTTTTATTATCTAGTCATAGGATTACGTTAATTCTGGCTCCTGAAAACAACACGGCTTGAATCAAACCAGACGTGTAAAGAAAAGAAAACAAAGCAAACAAAATGTTAGAAGAACAGTTTAATCATACATAGTCACAATTCTGCTTCCAAAAATTGAATTTGTTTTCTTCATCTAACATCTGGAAATGTACATAAGGCCACCTGAAAATGTACATGACTTTGACAGTGTGACAAAACTCATATGTTCATATTTATATAATTGACAATATTTTACAACGCTTTTGCTTACAAGGTAGAAGCTGTTCCAAAATACAGCACTGTTCTGTACAAAAATAATTCTTGTCGTATCCTGTGACGTTTCCATGGTGGTAGAGAGGACTGAACGCAGCCTCGCTTCTAGATCGTTGTTGTTTTTGTCTCTTTTGAACTTGTCACACAGAAGACTATCAACAGTGGGTGTTACAGCTTCAGTACAAATAGAGGCTGGCCTTTATATAACAAATTAAAAACAAAAACCATGCCAGATTGCAAAGCCATATATTTTTTTCTTCTTCTTTTTTTTTCCTTTAAAATAACACTCGATCAAATAAAACTGTATACATTATATTCAAAAAGTGAATGGGGGAAAGGAGTGATGAATATACACACATCTAAATGGACATTTTTAGGCTTTGTCTCCCCGGGAAAAAAAAAAAAGTGTAAAAGACGTCCCATTTACAGCATCAACGTTTACAAATGTACAACTGTACAAACAAAATAAAAGCATCACTAGAAATTTAGAGCAAGGCCTGTCAAACACCACGACTAGACATATTTTCAACTAATCTTACACTTAACTGCACATATACTACATATAATCTACAATTCTTATGAAGCAAAGAAGCCACCACTATGAGCATTACAGGTGAATTGTATAGCTTTCAATGGCCCTGCCCACCTCAACCGGCCACCAATATACTGCACTTGCATACCCAACCAATTAATAAGAATAATTTTAATTAAAAAAATCTTTATATATTAACAAAAAAACAGAACCATTACAATTGGTTCTTTAAACTTCCCTTTCTTCAAATCATCAACTACTTCTAGTTCATTTCACCTCAGACGAACAAAGCTGAGAAACTTCACAAATTTTTTTTTTTATATTTTCATTTCTCGACAGCCGTTGAACTTTAGGTTGGTGGGTATCCCGATGCGAACAACCCCCCAACCCAAACTATTTATTCTTCTTTCTTTTTTTTTTAACTCATACATAAAAAGATGCTATACATCGCTAAACTACATCTACGCAAGAGATGATTATTCAGTATGTAAATATACCGTTTTCTAGGGCAGTGTTCATCTACGAGACAGATGTTACACAAAACATGATAAAGAAAAAAATTAATAATTTCAACAATTAAAAGCGGTCACAGCATGCTAGTGCAGACCCCCCCCCCCCCCCATCCCCTCAACAGGCTCCCTAATATGGTCACTTTAAGACAAAACCACATCAGCTGTACAACCAAACCTCATGCTCTGCCTCTTTATGAAATTTTCTTCTTGTATAAACCCAGAATGATCACCTGGATCAAGGAAAGGAAGAAAAAACTAAAATAAAAAAGGCTCAGAACAGGGCTCAATGAACGCAGCAGCTCAGGTTTTATCGGCTTGTGGCAGATTTAGTACCGAAACAACTGCTGGAGTAAACGCATGCCCCCCCCTCCCCTTCTTTAACCAAATCTGGAAAAGAGGCAAGAAAAAGCCACAACTAGAACACTAAAACACTGATCTCCAACGCCAAGCTATTAAAAAAACAAAAAAAAATCAAGTCTTGAGGACTTTTCAACTGCTCTGGTGCAGACTGAAGGGTCCAGCCTGTAGTGCTGTTTGAAAACTAATCCATTAGCTGCTTTGGCATGGGACAATATACAAATATAAAGTTCAATTACCTTGACTTCATCAGGACAGCTGACATAGTAAATCTGGTTAGAAAAAACCATAGAATTCTGTTTTAAAAGGATCACTCAGTTTCATTTTATAAAGTCACTTGCTGGTGTTAATTGTAAGAATTGTAAATTTCAGCAAATGTGTAATTGTTTTTTTTATCTTTACACACAATTTACAAGGTTAAAAAAAAATGTACAAGATAATATGAAAACCAGTCCAATACATCCTCAGTGGATTTGTGCTTTACCCAGGAAAGAACGGAGAAGAAAAAAATACAACAGCCTGCTGACTGTGCAGCCCCTGAGGCCCGTGTTGGGACCCCCGCCAGGGGTGGCAGAGTGGCAGGCGTCAGTTGTCACAGCATTCTTAGATGAAATTGACTTGTCTTTTTGTCTTTTTGTTTTATTTTTTTGGTAGTTCACCCCCCTCCTCCTGAAAACAGGGGATGACAGAGTGTCGAAGGCGAAGCCTTATGGCTAAAAAGGGGCGATCTCTCACAGAACAGGGGGTTTGGCGTTCCAGCTCCTCCACTTCTCCGGGGGGACCCGGTGGCGTCGACTACATGAGTCCGTTTGTGGGGCCGCCGATGGGGCCCAGTTCTGAGCCGCTCTTCATGTAGTACTTTTCCAGCTTGGCCAGAATGTGCTTCCCATATGTGTACTTACGCAAAGTGGCGATGTGAGGCCGGATCTGAAAGAGAAGAAGCCTGTAATCTCAATCTGAACAGACAGAAGTATCAATTAAAATAAATAAATAAATAAATAAATAAATAAAACACCTGATGAGGCACAACTTTCAGGTTACAGCTGGACATTTACACTTTTCTGAATCATACCATAAAACCCAAATAAACTTTAAATGTATGATCAATTTCCAGATGAAAATATCAAATATTTGCTATTTGGGGCAGCTTTTCTTTGCAAATTTACAAATGAAAAACTAGTATCCTCTAATTAAGTTTTAATTTTAACCAAGTCAAAACAGTTGTAACCATTTTATTTTTATCATGATCATGATAGAGAATTTAGGATGAATATCTGCTTATATTTGGGCATTATTTGTATTTTTATGGAGCTAAATTGGGGCTATAAAGTTAGTCATATGGCATGCTGTTGTATCATTTATATACATATAAGGCATGGATGGCTGTTCAGGGTTTCCCGCAGCGCATAAATAGCCTGGCGGGCCGCCAGGCTATACATGCCTCCCCGCCAGGGTATGCTTCATTTGTTTACTCAGAGCCGACGTCGACGCGCAGAGCATGCTAAATTAGCAAAGCTAAAAAGCTATCGTAATAACCCTCAGCGTGCAAAAAATAAGTCACAGTCATCTAAAAACT
>JAUBOC010000071.1:6796502-6815831 GCA_032275365.1 Anablepsoides cearensis
TTTTACCAAAATAATTTTTTGGTAAGATACTTGTACTTTTACTCAAGTATCACTTTGTGGTACTTTATACAACACTGACCTTAAATTAATTTATACATTTTAAGTATATTTATTTGTTCATTTAAATATTTTTGTTTTTATTATGTCAGATTCAGCCCTCCATACATAAAGTATAAGCTCAAGACTTATATTTAGACAGGCTTTTTAATACCATGTAGCATATTGGCATTTTTTCTCTTGTTTTTATGTTTTCTTTTTCTTGTGATGAGATATTTACTGTAAAGTGCTTTGGTCACCTTAGTTGGTTGTTGTTAAGCTCTATATAAATAAAAAAATGCATGAATAAATGAAGAAGTGCTCTGAGGTGTATGCAGTACAAACTGTATTTATTGATAACCACATGGCTTTTTAAATAGTACAAGACATAAAGGACAACACAGCAGAATCAGAACAATTGTTGGTTTACTATGAAATAAAATTAAAAGGAAAAAGAACAGCTTTTAATGTAGAGCTTTTTTATGACAAAACATTTATTTCTGTGTTGTTGGGTATGAGAAAGAAACAGTTATTACAAACATTTATTCATCATTTTGGTTGAATTCAGTTGAATCTGGCAACATTTGGTAAAGGAATATCAACCTCTATCTGCCTGTCGCCTACTTTAACATACGATTCGACGCTCTTGCTTTTTTCTTTGAGGCTCCTGATGACATTATTGTGGAAGGTGTTAATGCCTTTTACCATGGAGTCGATCCAAGACTGGATGTCTGCTCTGAGCTGTTCAGCAGATTCCTGAGGCAATGTAATGTGGGAGAGTTTATCCATTACATAGCTTAGATATTCCAAAATGATTCTGTGGAACGCCTTCAATTTTTCAGAAGCATCTGCCAGGACAGGTAAGTCCTCGAGATCGCTGTACCACTCAGCCAGTAAGTTGTAAATGCTGTCTATGTTTTCATGTTTTAGTTTTTGGAGAAAGTTTTCACTCTGTTCAATGATAAACTGCGTAAATATTTGGATTTTCCTGATTTTATCTTCCAGCTGGGTGTCTCCTAGTTTCCTCACAGTACCAATCACATACTCTTGGATTTTCTTTACATACTCCAATATGTTATCTAGAATCTCTTTCCCGCTGAGAATGCGGTCAGAGCCTGGAAAACTGAACTGAATTGTTTGGAATTGCTCAAAGACTGGTGCGAACATGGAGGTGAAGTACTTTGGGATCTTTTCCACAGCCTCCTCAGACACATCGGCAACAAAAGCGCTCAAATTCTGGTAGATCTCAAGTCCAGAGAGCCTCCGTTCATAACCAGGGATCTGGAACTTGGTCTGTTTCAGGAATCTAACAACAGCATCAAGAACAAGTTCAACCTTCTTTTGGTACTCTCTGAGAATCAGAATGGTCTTATCTATGACAGCGGGCATCAGATCAGAAGGACTAACTGCAGCTAGGTTCTCAACAGCATTCTTCAACATTTCTTTACCTTGCTTTGTAGCCCTTTCAAGCGAGCTCTTGAGGCCTCTAGCGTGTCTATTGAGTTTTTTGTATGTTCTGAGAGCTGGATCTGAGACCATTTCCACCACCTCGGGCACATGTTTTTTCAGTCCCAGCATCATCTCGTATGGCATCTCCGTATTCCAGGTGGTCTGGAGGTTCAGCTTTCTGGATTCAACCACAGACACCTTGAGACCAACAATGTCAACGTCGGTTGTTGGCTTAGTCTGATTAAAAAAAGAAGAAAAAAAGAAGTCAAATTAGGAATAAACGTTAAATTAATATGAGCATTTTTTTAGATATCAAACATGTATTAAAATTTTTTTTACCGGGTAGCGTCCGTAGAGTCTGGCTTTCACTTGGGCTGGCCGCTTTGTCTGCATCTGAACAGCAATGAGTCCTGAAGAGGGAGTAGACATGGAGACAACAAGGCCTTCTGCTGGATTCCCTTTCATTTCCTGGTTGATTTCCATCGTCACTGAAGGCAGATTGATTTTGGCAGAGTTGATGATGGACGTGTCTACGTTCTCAAAGCTTAAGACGATGGCACTCTTGTGTTTTCCTTCCAGCACTGAATGTTTCACAGACAGGGAGGAGGCCAATTGAAATTCTTCCACTGTGTTCACTTTGGTGCTGGCCTCGATCTTCCCATTCAGAATATCAAATTCAGACAATGAGGAGGCATCAAGTTTGATGCTAAGGCCATCCTGGTTGAGGACACTGGCGTCAGTTTTGAGCGTGATCGGTGCTGTTTTCATGGAGAACTTGTAGGTCAGGTCTCCCATCAATGGGATCTTGATGGTCTGAATTTTGGGCAGACTGATTTTTGGGACAGTTAGCTTGTTGAGGGCAGATGGGACATGTAGGGCGGGCATTGTCATGAGAGAGGCATCGGGCAGGGGAATTGTGAAGGAAGATGTCTCAACATTCATCACTGGAACTCTGTAGGCAGGTATCTCAATGGTTTTTGGCAACTCAATGCTGTATTTTTCATACTCTGCCTTTGCTTTGTCGTAAGACGAAGCGAGGATGACGGTGGCCTTATCCTTGCAAGTGAGCGCTCTCTTGTGCAGTGCCTCCATGTTGGTGTTAATGGTATTAATGACTGGTTCCAGATTAATATCAATAGTGATCGTCTCAGGGTTCTTAACATACTTCAGGTTAGATTTCATGTCCAATGTCTGCTGAGTTGTAATCAGGATGTAGCTCAGGCCAGTGTCTTCCCAGAGAGAATAGTCCTCTACTCTAGGGGTCTTCATGTCAACAAATGGTAAGGTGATTTCAGGAATGGTGATAGGTTTCTTCAGTAAGTCAAGATCTGCCTCCCCGTTTATTTGGGAAATTATGTTAATTTCTCTCTCACCATTGTCCATGGAAAAGGAATGGGAGTATTTGTACTGGTTGAACCTGGCCAGACCTGTCCAGCTTGCCTGGTGCACTTCAGAGGTCAGAGTGAACGCGACATCATTCTGGAGGTCAACTTCTCCGGACAGCCTGAACGGAAGGACAGCCCTGGCCTTGCCTTTGTTCTTCACATCAAACAGGAGCTCTGTAGGTTTGATCAAAGCGACGGCAGAGCTTGCGAGACCTCCTTCAACTTGACCGACCAATTCTGCGTTGTGGGAGGCGGTGAGATCGATTTTCATGCCTTCAACCTTAGCTTGGAGCTTGACTTCTGCAACGCTGCCCTTCATGAAAGGTGTTTCAGTCTCAGCCTTGGCATTGATGATGACATGGCGGAAAATGCAAATATCAGCATCAAGATTTTGGTTCATCTTCAAGTGGTTGCTGCTTGTCACTCCAGTGAAGGTCACTTTGGCTTTGTGGAGATCCATTTCTACATCGATGTCACTCTTGTGGGTTGCTTCATCTGAGAATCTCTGAACTGCGTGTTTCCCGTTAGCCTGATTATTTAAAGTGAGATGCATGGTGCCCTCTGCGAGCCTAAAGACAGTATTTTGCTCCGTCATCATTTCACTGAACATGTTGATTGGGGGCATCTTGAGGTCATGTTTGTAGGTGGTCTTCATTGTGGCGGAGATCTCATTTTCCGTGTTGAGGATTACATTATTAAGAAGCTCTGCAACATAGGGCTCAGTTGTGATTTTTGCAGTTGTTTCAGCAGAAGCTAGGGCTGATAGTCCATACAAATCCATTGCTCCTTTGTGTTCAAGTGTAAAAGATGACTGATGTACTTTAATGATCTCAGAAAAGGTCAAACGGCTCATCTCGGGTGCGGAGAATTGTGCAGAGGCATCCACGGTGAAGTCGAGGACATTCAGAGTAGAATCAGCCCATGAGTTAAGATTTATTTTGAACTCTGGTGTGATGGAGGAGGTTGTGGTGTTCTCCAGGTCAGCGGTGGTTCTCAGTTTGTAATGAGGCGAGGTAACTTTGAACTCACCGTAGAGTTTTCCAAAACAGGGAATCTTGCTCATGTCTTCAACTTTTTGTTTCAGCTCCTTTGTGAGTGTTTCATAATCATAGGACTGAATTTTCTGGATCATTCTCATGAAATAGTCACTCATGTCATCAATCAGCTGTTTGAAGTCAAAGGCGTACAGCTCATTCATGAGCTCCTTAACGGGCACCAGGGCTTTATTCAGCAATGGCTGGATGTCAATTGATGTCAGCGCCTCGAACATAAGCTGGAGCTTCTCTCTGATCTGATATGCCCTCATGATTTCAACCACTTCATCCATAAAGGCCCCAATTATTTTTTCAACCTCATAGTTGGAGAGAAACTCTTCAATTTTGATATAAACTGCTGCAAGTTTGTCATGGATGTTGTATTTATTGATTGCAGCTTTGACGGCATCTTTGATAGATTTGAGCTGATTAATAATTTTGTCCGTTGGGAACTTGGCCATCAGTTCAGTGATGTACTTTTCCAGAAAGGTGATAAACTCTTTTAGGTCTTGGACAAAGAGGTTGAATTCAAAATTGTCAATGGCATCTTTCAGTTCTGCCATTTTGTCCTGAAACTTGGCACTGATCTCATACCTGGTGCTGACGTCTTTCAGCATCTCGATGCTGTAGTCCATCAGCTCCATCACTGTGGTCTTCATGTTGTCAATTACTGCTGGCAGGTGCTCGATGAATGGGATCAGGATGGAGTGGCTGTCACTGTTCTTGTCATATTTCACAAATCCAGAGATGGCGTAATCTTGACTGTCCTCACTGAAGAGTGGGGTTGAGACTGCTCCTTTCATTTCAATACCCATGTTTGTTGGATTGTTGTATGCACTCAGTTCTTGATTAAAAACATGCTCATTTACTGTGGATGTCACCTTCAGTGAAACACTTTGCTCTTGCAGGGTTAACATGTTGTTCATCTTGTTATCAATGCTGGTCTTGATTGCAGGTCTGTCTGCCATTTCATGGCTGGTTGAGGCTCTGTACTCAAAGGACTGAGTGAACAGTGTGGGTTCTGCTTTCAGGAGGAATTTGCTGTACACTGCGCCGTTGTGTTGCCCGTACACATGCACCTCACCGTTTGAATTGAAAATGGCATCGACGTTGAGGGCGAAGGGCGCGGCGGCAGATTTGATGGTACTGTCCAGACGGAGGAAGGGCGAGTTAAAGTTGGCCACGTTGTTGAACTTCACCGTCAAACCATCAACTTCCACGTCAGTGTCGTGTGTCATGTGAGATCCCAGGAGTTTTCCGTTGGTGTTGCACTTTGCAGACAGGATCATGTCAGCAACCTTGATTTCATACGTGTGCTTGAGCTCCTCTTCTGAGAAGGATCCCATCAGTGTTCCAGCCAGTTCCACGTTGTAAGGTTCTGCCTTAAACTTGGCATCATTCACAAAGTTAACCGCCATCACCTTCAGGTCATTTTTCACTGCAGCTGAAACAGTAAATCGCTTCATGTCGAGAGTGATGTCCTGCATGTAGGAGTTGCTGCTGTCAAGGAAGTTGTCAGTTTTAGACTGGAGGGTAAAAGATCTCAAATTAAGAGATAGTGAGTGGGTATTATCAGTCTTCATCTCCCTGAAAGATCCAACCATGTTGTTGGAGAAGACCAAGCCATCCTCATTCAGTCTGAGGTTCACTCTGTTCCTGCTGCTGACGTCAAACAGGTTACCTGCAAACATGCTGTTGAGATACACTTCTGTGGTTGCAAGCTTTCCCTCCATGGTGAGCTCAGCTTTGTTGGCTTGGATGGTTCCTTTGGTTGTGAGAGACAAGGTGGCTCCAGAGGTGTCAACTCCACCGTGGAAGATGTTCTCAAATGTAAAGGGGCTGTGGCGGGCAGTTGTTGTGCAGCTGGTGGTCAAGCCATTTGTGGTCAGTGACAAGGTTGCTTTGTGGGAAGCAATGCTTGAGAAGATGTTTATGGAGGCGTCAGCGTTGATCTCTAAGCCAGAGGGATTCATCGCTCCAGTCAGCAGGTAGTATGCACGGTTCTGTGTGTTCTTATCCTCAGCTTGGGTCTCTACTCTGAGGGCAGCCTGTCCTAGAGAAGAAGAGAACTCCGTCTTGCTATGGATCATCTTCTCATAAGCGTTGGTCACAGAATCAGACTGGAAGCCGAGTACGAACTCCTTGTAGCTAAGGTTAATTTTGGTGGTGTGTGTGATGGGGTCATGGTTCACATCAGTGGTTGATTTAAACAAAAGTTCATCTCTTTCATAAGATGCTTTGATCTTGTTAAAAACCTTCAGCTTTTTGGAATTCACATTCAGGATGCTGTCCATTTTTGCTTCTTTTTTGGCTGGCTCAACAGAGAAGGTGTGGTGGTAGGTGGTGGTGGCAGCCAGGGGTCCAAAGGCGATGCTCCCGTCTGTGGCAACGTCTCCAAAGAACATGTTTGAGTCAAGGGTGTACTGGGTGGTAACAGTCAAATTAGTGTTCAGACCCACGGGATCAGCAGCAGCATATAACTTGTACTGACCCATTGTTAGCACATTGTCTGTGACAGCAACGCTTTCCATAACACTAAAACCAGTGTTGACGAGCATGTGTTTCAGGGCTCCATCAACAGTGACTTCAATTGTTTTCTTGTCTGTGTCTGTGATTTTGGAGGCACCTATGAAACAGAAAATTGAATAAAAGAATGAGTACACATTTATTTTTTAATGTTTTTCTCAACATTTGCTCACAAAGAAATAATTATTACAGAACAAAATTAAGATTACCCTCAGCTGAGAAGGAGAGCAGTCTAATTGGACTTTCGGCCATGATGCTGAACTTGGCCACGTATTCAGGCGACTCGGCAGTGTTGTTACCAGCAGTGAGCACCGCCTCCCAGTCGTAGTAGTTGCTGTTGACCTTGGCGGACGCCTCCATCAGTCCCAGCAGAGGCAGGGTGAGATCGTATTCAGAGGGGATGGTAAAACGTGGCATTGGGATCTCCTGTGGGGCAAAATCTAGTTCCAGCTGAGGCACAAAAATGCGTGGGGAGGTGACAACAGATGGTATCCTCAGCTCCTCGGATGTTTTCCCACCGAGTGGCAGGGGGATGGTCATCATGAAACTGTTCTGGTTGAACTGGTATCTGAGGTTGCTTTCACTGGTTTAATAAAAAAAAGTTAAACTTAAAACATGTTTAAATAGACTTTGTGACACTCTAAATCCAAACCAAGAGATAATTTCAGACTAAATTGAGGTGAACTTACAGGTTCATGAATACGTTTTCCGGCACTGATGGGATTTGCATCATTTCAACGCTGTTCCTCAGTTTCTTGATGCAGGGAACATCAGCGGAAATCTTATCCATCCAGATGTTGGTGGCCTGAACGAAACAAAACAAAAACATTTCTCATGTTTCAGCCCAAAAAAGATAGTGTCTGCAAAAAAAAAGTTGCAAAGATTGTGCTGTTTTTACCTCAAGTCCTTTGTTGAGAATGTGCCGCAGCTTCATGTCTGTATTGTCAACCTGCCGGTCCATGACATCGTTTGCGAGCTGTCCGAACAGAGCCTGAGCAGCTTTGGTGTAACGCACTGGGATCTTCGTGTCAGCATTCATGTTAGACATCAAGGACACCTCAACCTGCTTCTTACCTGCGGCACATGGGATTTTGCATTTTAGTTCTCCATAAATGTTTGAAAATCAATTTCATTTTCAAAACCAAAGTTATTTTGTACCATATTTGACAGTGACTGCCTGAACGGAGGAGACCTCTGGGAGTTTCACATCACTCTTGAGCTGCATGGTGAGTCCTTCAGTATTGCTCATTGTAGCAGTGAGGGAGGCATCGGTCCTGAGGGATGGCACCAGCAACTGAACCTGCAGCATCCCATCATTCATGGCCTGAAGCCTGCAGTAAATGTAAAATAAAGTATTTTAGTGCAAGCATTTATAATGTGTGCTAATAATGCAACGATTAAAGAAAAAAAATGATAGTGTTTAAAAAAGTTCACTCACTTGGCACGACCAATCAGAGACAGCTGTTGCACGTTCTTGTTGGAGAGCTCGAGGAAGATGGATTTGCCCTTTGAGCTGCTGTCTGTCACGCCCATCTTAACACCTGCCTCAACGTCAATGTCGGGTATCTGGATCTGAGTGGTGAAAATATTCCTGTTCCTGTTGTACTTCATGGTGGCTGTAGCCTCAGTGGGCTGTTTACCTGGAGTCACAAAAAACAACGACAAATATTGCTTTATTTTTTCATTACAGTGTGTAGATAATTCTGTAATTGTGCTGATTCAGTGATTTTTCTTCCTAATCCTTCTACTTTGTGTTGTTTTCAGCTCATTCAGGAGGGGGCTGCTATAAAAACAGCATTCGTGCAGCACTTTTGCAGATGAGATATTTTCTGTGTATAAGGTTATGATGCTCGTACCTTCTGCCCTGAGGATCATCTTCAAGGAGTCAACTTTATGGCGACCGTCCTTTCCTTCGCTGAGGAGGTCGTAGACAACGGTGGCCGTGTACTCAGTGATCTCTTTAGTCGGCTCGATGTCGAAAGCAAACCTAAAGAGGGATGAGTTTTCACTTTATTCTATAATACTGTGAAAAGCAAAATATGAACTCTTCAGACTGTAACTTACGTCGTCTCTCCATTCAGGGGGAAGTAAGGAGCCGTGGTCTTGTCATGAGCGTCAGCGTAAAGCAGTGTGGAGCAGAACTTGATTCCAGAGAAAAGCTGGTTGCACTTTGATTTGCTCTGTTTGTGTGGGATCATTGTTGCCTGACCAGAACCTACAATCTCCACTTTATTGCTAGAAAAATAGGAAAAAGCAGCAACTTAAGTTTTACAGTATCGATTTTCAATACAATACATCCATTGGTTTATTAAGTATTTTGCTAACAGAAAGATTTTATTACAAAAATAATAATTATTTTTGTGATTTTGGTCACCTGATTCTGAAGAGTTTGGTGGTGCCCTGTGGAGCAGGGATGGAGAGTTTGACCTGGTTTTGCTCCATGGTGATCTTGGCACTGAGGGAACTCTCGTGGAACAGGTTGGTCCGCATTTCAACGGCAGAGACAACAAACTCGGGCATTTGGACCCCCATCTGAGTCATGAACTCAACTCCAACAGAGGGACTAAAGAGCAGCTCCTTCTGCGAGTAAAACCAGACCAGAAACATTAAAAAAATAATAATAATTAAAAGCTACAGTCCAAAGTTAAAATATAAAAAAAATTGGAAAATAAAACTGTTACCATGTTCGGAGAAATGTGAAGACCTCCTTTTGCACCAGGAGCAAAAGTGCCAGAAAGAGCAAACGTCATTGGCAGGCCAGAGGCAGTGGGTAAGGTGAATTTGTTGTCCATAAAGATGTAGTGTGCAAAAATCTCGTTGTTTAAGCCTGGCATCGAGACGCCCATGAACTGATGGGAAGAACAAGCACGTTAAAACAAACATGAGATATTTAAAACAAAAAACTCTCAAAACACATGTAGGGATACAGTAACTGTAGGATGGAACAATACCTTGGCGTGATGCATGAAAAACTTTGCGTTTAAAATTGCGTTTTCAACAATGAACTTCAGATCGCTGCCCTTGATGAAACCGAGCTCAGTTCCCATGATCCTCAGGTAGGCCATGGCTTCTGGGGATTCTTGACTCTGCAGATCTTTCAGCAGCTTGTTGAAGTTAAGAAGCATTTCTTCCATAAGGTTTTCAGGGACCTTAGGGGGAAAAAAGTAATTTTGTTTTCTTAAGTTGTGGTTTAAACAACCAGAGTGTTGAAATTACTCGTGCTCAAGATGAATACCTTTGGCTGTCCTGATTTCAGAGGAGCAAGCCATTTTTCCAGAACTTCTCTGATCTTTGGTGGCATCTTGTCCTCAGCCCAGTACAGAGCTTTAGACACAGAGTCAGGAAAGAAACCATTCTGTCCAAACAAAGCCTCGATGGTTGGCTCGAACCCTTTCCCCTCCATGCCCATCTGAAATCATCCGAAACCAGACTGGACTCAGTTTGATCAACCAAATTGAGCTTTAGCTGGATATTACTAACAAAAAGGAGCCAAACACACAAATCATTAAAGCTTAAAAACATACACACCTCCCAAATATCCATGCTGTAACCAAATGCTTCCAGGGTCGTTTCAAGCAGGACTTCTTTTGGTAACTGGTTGCTAGAATCAAAGATGACGTTGCCCTGAATGCTGGCCTGCATGCTGTCGTGTGTCACACCCAGCTTGTAGTTGCGAGACATAGTGGTGTACTCATTGTGTGCGACAACTTCAGTGTCCTGCAGGACGTCCATTATCCTCTTACCGAGCCTGAAACAAAAGCAAATTATGTACTATATAGGGCTACTGTTCGGATAAAACTTAATTGAACTTGAAAAGGTTTCTCCATTCTCACTTTTTGGTCTCCGAGTCCGTTGAGGAGATGATGTTGTAGACGTGCGAGGACACAAAAGCTTTGACCTGCATGTTCTCCTCCTGACTGAGCAGCTTCTTCACCATCTGAAAGTCACTTTCCTGAGGATCCCTCATCAGAATGAGGTACGCCGCCAGGCGCTTCTGCACGGCACCCTTGGCGTACTGGGTGACCTTCTGGAGGTTGACGCGAACCTGGACGGAACAACAGTCCCTTTAACCTACAGTCTGTCACCATCATTCTGTCATTCTTAAACGGTGTAACAACAACTTAAAAGGTATTGTTGAAAACCGGGATGGTAGATACCTCTTCTGTGACGGACATGCGTCTGAAGGCTTGAATGGCGGCCAGCTGCACGGACAAAGTGGTGGACGGTTGTCTCATGCATTTCAGCAGGGTGTTCTTAATAGCAGGGTCAGCAGCCTCCATCGCTTCTCCCATGTTACCAATAACCTACATAAAACATCACAGATAATTAGCTGTTTTAAGTGCTTTCAAGGCTTGTTCAGAACTGGTAACCTACCCGTAGGGTCAGGAAGGTCAGGTCTTTCTCCCCTGCACAGTCTTCACCCAGAAGGGATGTTATGTACTCAAAGACAGCGGTGATCTCTGGGGTGACACCCTCAGACTTGTACAGTCTAGAGAGAAACAACACGTAAGTGAATACCTGCTAATGTAAAGTAGAAACTACTACTCAGTACTTTGGTTTTTAATTCATACCTGGTGGCTGCATTGCTCAAGGCATACATGATGGGTTTGCTCTGCTTGTACTGAGCCATCGCCAGCAAGTCTTTCACCATGAGGCGGGAGGGGTTGGACAGCATTCCCAGGGCGTAGACGACAGCATCAACCTCAGTTGCGGCGTGGTGGAATCCCCGGAGAATCTTCAGCATGCCGCTGGTGCATTCCGGGGTGCCACACTGAGCCAGAGCTTGCCAGGCCAGAGAGCCGGAGACGTCCATCATCTCATCAGCGACGGAGATCAGGACGTCGCCTTTCAGGCCGCGGAGCTCGGAAACCAGCTTGCGGAAGAGTCCGGCGCGCTCCTCGCCCTCGGTGGTCTGCGACAGAGCGCTAAGCTTCTGCATGGCGGTTAGAACAGCTTCCTTGTTCTGCACCGGCAGCTTGTCGTCAACAGCCTCCATGGGGAGCTGCTTCAGGTTTTCATCTGTACACGAACGCAACTCAATCAGCAAGAAAAATTTCCAAAGAAACTTTGACGATGCCATCGTTTGGCACTGATAAGAAAACTGTAGGAATGTTGTGCATTTTATATATTTTTTTATTGTGGTCATGATCTAAACACTAGTGCACTTACTGTGGTGGAATACTCTGTCATTGATCCTGGAAGTCTCTGTCAGGGTCACAGTTTGCCTCACGACTGCAGAAATTCCAAATTCATTCCTTTTTCAAGGGAAATAAACACAATTTAGGAGATTTAAAGGTAAAATAATGAGCTAGATGATCTAAAACTGGATCACAGCGGTTGTTTAACTGCTTAACAGTCGCCCCTGAAGTTCCTTAAAAGCCTTTCAACTTTTTTTTATTTTTTGTATGGTGTCAAACTAAAGGTAAGAACTGGATAAAGTTGTCTGCCATCCTAATTTTCTAAATAAAAGCCCCCCAGTATTGTCTGGAAACATTTAAAGGCAGAAACTACACCCTTGTTTCCCACTGGTGGAACAAAGCCTGTTCTTTTAATGCCTACCTATGAGAGAAGGGAAGGAAGATGTGCTTCTCTGTGCAGGATCCACTGGTCATGTGCTTCTCCCGGCTGTCAAACTTGTAGTTGCAGATCTGAGAGCTGCTGATCATCTTGGACAGAGGGTAGTTCTGATGGTAGGAAAACCAAACATGCAGGTTTGGGTCAGAAAATGCTTTGTTTTGTACACATGAACACGTTGTTTGAGGTCTCACCATGCCAGAGACGAGGGCCAGAGGACTGGTGTCCCGTCTGCGAGCCACGAACCAGTCACAAGCAGTCAGATCCCTGCTGACCGTCACATCGACAGCATCGTCGTCTCTGGAGTTGATGGAAAGCTCGGAGGAGCACACGCCGTGCACAGTGGGCTGAAAACGAGAGGCTCAGTCAGAACCCGAGGGTGTTTGTCACGTCTCACAAACAAAAGCCTATCTGACTGGAGAATGTGCCTTCTGTCCTCCCTAGATCAGATAATCAATGAACCCGAACGATTCCGTCTTCCTCCGCCCTTATCACAGGAGCAGGTGATGCTAAAGGCGCAGATAACTTATCTCGGACTTTGACCGGTACATGATGAGTGTCACTGTAAGAACATAAGAGTCCATTTATGACCTCTGACTGGGGCAGCTTATCTGCTGGTTGTGCAACTTGTTTATCTTTGCGTGACTCTACATCACAAACAGAATGAAGCTGCTGTAGGTCTGAGCTGGAAAACAATCGTTAAGAAAGACGAGGAGCTACCATCTCTGCGCTCTTCTCCTCGTCCAGGTCAGGCACCAGGAGGGCGGAGACGACCCCCCTCTTCACGTTCAGGATGTTGGTGGACTCGTCATCCTCGGGGTACAGTTTGACATCATTTTGTCCTTCCACTGACATCTTCAAAGGGTTCCTGGAAGCAGAGGTTTAGGATTTAAGTCATCTGCTCCTTTTGATCTCTCTGAATGAGCCCAGTTATGACAACTTAAAAAGAAAATCCTCCTGGACAGCCAGCAGGATGACTTACTTGGCCATTGCAGCTTTGAAATCCTCAGCACCAGCTGCAGGACGGTACACCGGCTTCCCCTCATCATCCACGCCGGAGATCTCACTCAGAGAGCAGTCTGTGGTGCGGAGGATGAAGCTACACGTCTGGGGCACGTCGATCTCAACCTGTGCAGCACAATCAACAGTTTCATTTATTTTTATTAATTTAGAGTCACGGCTGGTGTTCTTATTGCTGTGGGACTCACGGTGCAGTGGACTTTAGGGCCGCTCTTGTTATCCGTGGCTCCATTCACACCGTTCAACGTCTCGGCTTCATAGTTGTACACGAAGCGTTTGAAGTTTTTGTATCTTTTGGCCACTAAAAGAAAAAAAATTCCCCAAGTGTCACTTATAAAATATTTCTTTTTTCACAAGAATAATAATAAAAAAACATCCAAAATAAACCTTCAACCAGATAATCTTTCATTTAAACATTTATGAAACAATTTCAAATATTACAATACCACCACTATTAGTACTACTACAACTACTACTCTTACTACCATTAATAATAATAAATACATGAGCAACCAAAGCTTCAGGCTGATGAGTGTTAGTTAATATCTTGATCAAATAAAATGGTTTTAGGTTATAATAAATATTTGGAATTTTACATTTTTATATGCTTAAAATATTTGCAAAAGTATTTTGTTCCATACATTTAGTTAAAATTAATCAATAAATTATATTTAATCTGCATATATCTATATTTTAGATAAAATTTTTATTAATAACCATTGATAATAATGATCTGCTGTAAAATTGACTTTTTAAAAAAAACTAATAAAACTAAAAAAAAAAGACTTTTAAAATGTTTAATATGAACAAAATGTGGTTAAAATTTTGAGGCAGGGATGTTTTTAAGATTTATATTTAAATAGAAATTAAAAACATTGACAGGTAAAATATCCTTGTATCAGTTGTATCTTTAGCTTTTTAGCTGCCTGTTATTAAAATGTTTCTTAAAAAAAAACATTTTAAAAAGTGTTAACAAAAGGATATGTGTATTTTCACCTTGTTTGCTTTAATTCAGTTACATTATTAATTACATAAAATATCCACAGTCATTCATAAATAACAACAAATAAGTTTATAAGGAGGAAACTCACAAAAGCAAAGAGGAGATGGATCATCTAGACTTCCTACATCTTGTTCTGTGAATAAGGACACAAAAGATTCATTTAGAGAAACAGAAAATCATGTTTAAAATGAACCAAGCTTGAATAATTTTATTTTATAAAAAAGAAAATGAGTTTGTCAACTTAGCACTAAGCATAAAATAACCACTCATCCATAATTTGTTTTCTGTCATATAACCATTTTAACATCCTTACAGGTGATTAGTTTAGCTGTAAAAGCAGCGTACTTACGGGCGAGCGTGTACGAGCCCAGGAGCAGCACACAGCAGAGCTTTGCTCCCCACATGATGGGGCGTATGGAGAGTCTCCCTCTTTCTCTGAAGACTAATCCTCCTGCTTGTGTCCCGGGGCTTTTATAGACCTTCAGTCTTACTGTATATGATGGCTGGGACCTGCGGATATCTTGTCCTGGTTCCAAAGTCTGAGCCGTCCTTGTGGCAGGCCAAAGGTAAAAAGACTTGTCTGTCAGCACTGGGTGGGGGTTTTCGGCGTGACTGTTAAAATGATTCCCCATTTATAATTTTATCTTTTATTATGAGGTTACTGACAACCCTCAAGTGAGTTTAAAAATACATAGTTTAACAAAAACAACACATTTTATGTGTCTTAATCTTAAAGAAGAAAAAAATTAACTGTAATCAGATCAGTGTCATGTTGTGATTAATGCCTCATCTAACTTTTATGGCTTGTTTTGCCCAAAGTGCACCAAGCAAATATTTATCACAGACTTTCTTTATGGCAATTTTGTTTTTCCCTCTTGACATTTTATTAAAGGTCTATATTTCTTTAAGGCAGGGGTGGTCATAATAGTCATTTTTTCACCAACTGTTGAGAGCAGCTGCTACTGTTAATTAGGATAAGGATATGCTGTAATATTTATATAAATATGAAATAGTGATGTAAGTGCAGGTAATATTCTTATACAAACAGTAAAAACAAAAACAATCATAACGTTTCATTTTATTTTCAACAGTTCAGTCGTCACAAACAAATACAAAAACTGTTTTGCAATATGGTTTCAAGTTAATAAAAAAAGCAATAAGTGCTTTTAATGTTTTTCAGTTAATTTTACTTGTTCAGTGAGAAATATTCAGTCTATCATTTTGGGCTTTAGCAAGTGTAAGAAGGTTTGGCTGAATGTCTGAGATGGTGATGATCAGTGACAGAATCTGGATTTGTTGAACTTCACTAAGAATGTCTGTTCACATATAGGTAGATCCAAATAAGACTGATCGAAGAGCTGCTTTGAGTGCTTTTTTAATTAAAGAAAAATATTTTTTTATTCAATATATATATATATATATATATTTTTTTTTTTTTTTTTGGATGGCCAAACAGAAGTCACCAGAGTGGCCCCCGGGTCGCCGGTTGCCCACCCCTAGCATGCATGCTTTAAGGCATGCATGCTTGCTTTAAGGCATGCATGCTAGTGCCTTTCAGGCTAGAATTTAAAGTTAAATGATGGCACTTTGGTCAAACCTTGAAAATAATTTATTATTGCGGCATGTCACACGCATGACTCAAACCAATTTCTAGTTCAATATCTGCAAAACTGATTTAAAATAGCCATTTTTGTGTTTGCTAAGATCAATTGGCTGTGGTGGCCATTTTGAATTGGCTTTGCTCCAAAAGTTAATCAGTTGTAGATGTGCATCCATTTATTAGATCCTGAAAGTTTTATTTAAATTTATTTAATGGTTCGTGAGATATTTTGCTAACAGACACAGCTAACTCCAGTAGTTGATGCCAAAGTTTTATATGCAGATCTTGTGGAATCAGTTAGTTCTCAGAACATAAAATGGGGATCAGTCTCAGCTTCTACCACACTAGACTTTAGCTCAGTTCATGAGATATTTTGCTAACAGACAGAGTTGACTCAAAACAGATAAAAGTGAAGTTTTAAGCAATGTGTTAGCGCTCAATATATGTTGTGTAAGACTATCAGCAACTCCCGAGCTTATTTTAAAAACAACATCTGTAAAACTGACACACACGCCCACCTTTACCTTTTTGCTGGCAGGTGAAAATATTTAAAGACTCCGATCAGCCGAGCCTTAAACCTGAAAGTTTCTGGGACAAAGGTTATGTCGTTGCGGTTTTAAGGAATATATCTGACTGTATCCTTTCAGAAAGCGAGGTTGACCTTTGACCCTCGGCTGCCAAACTGTTTGAAGCAAACTGACGCAGAACTGAAACCTGACTCACCTGCTGCGTTATGTTATCAGAACCTTTCTAAGGCAGGAAAAACTGTACCCTTTATTTTATCGCCAGGCACAGACGGTGAAGACGGACCGATGTCTGTGCCGTCAGCAAAATACCTCCCAAATCACTGAAACTCACAGAATATAATCTTTGGATGTACATTTATAGCTGAATGTTTGACGTGAATTCAAGATGGCCACCACAGCTAATTGAAAAAGCAGAGTCCACTCCGACACATCTTGTTGGGATCAGTTAGGACTCAAACCAAGTTGTGGATGACTCTCAACTACTACCACACCAAACTCTAGCTTAATATCTGTAAAACGGAGTTGGACATGATGAACATTTTCAGCACCTTTTGGTTTTAACCTTTAACCTAGTAAAAAAGAAAAAAAAAAGAGGTGACCGTGTTTGATTGAGATTATAACAGAACTTAACTGAAGATAAGTTAATCAGCAAAGAACAGGTCTAATGTTGCACAATGAGTGACTTCAGCACTGAGCGCTGTGGTGGAGTCTGCACGTATTTGACAGGTTTTAATGCTCCACCCTGCGGTCTGATTATGCTGTTGTTTGTCAGGATGTTATTGTAAATAACACCTGGTTGATTTGCATCAGCTTTTAAGGTAGATGTGACTGACTCCTGTTTTTTTCCCCCAATAGTTCTTTTTTAATTACATGCAAACACCTCAGCTTGAAGCAATATGTTATATTTTTAATCAGCCACTGCAGAAAGATGACAAGCAGGCAATTAAGTTGTTGACTCTCTGTTAGCAAAATATATCATGCACCATTAAAACTTTTTGAAAGCAACAGCTATTCAACTTTTGGTTGCCACACTTAGAAAACACAAAAAAAAATTACATAATTCAGTCCATTTTAAAGATAGTGTCTAAATCTGATGTGCACATAACATAATTTGAACACATGGTGTTAAAATTACAGAATGCTAGGCTTTTAATTCAAGTCTGCAAAATATCACCTCCATTTAGCTGTAAACAATATAAAGTTAATATATAATATAATTGACCAGTTCTATTCCTTGTGGGGTCACAATTTGTGGTAGGCTCCCTGGTTGCTGTTTTCTGTTGGATAGAACCACAAGCTTGGTTTTGTCATCATTTAAAACCAATTTAAGTGTTTGGAGACAAGACTGAATAACATTAAAGTGTCTTGTAGAAACGTAAAAGTCTCAGTAAGGGACGATGAGCAGCAATAGATAATGGTGTCGTCTGCAAAAAAAAATGGTATGAAGCATTAGACAGATTGTTACATAAGTCATTGATGTAGATTGAAAATAAAATTGGACCCAAAGCAGAACCTTGTGGCACTCCTTCGGTAACGTCTAAAAAGGAAGAGGTAGAACCAGCCACATGAAGAGATTGTGTTCTGTCGGTCAGGTAGTTAGCAAACCTGAATGTTCTAAGATGTTTATTAGTAGTTTGTGATCAACTGTGTCAAACGCTTTTGACCGGTCAATAAAAAGTGCAGCACAGTATTTTTTGCAGTCTAGAGCCTGTATGAAATCATTTAGGACTTCGAGAACTGTTGTAACAGTACTGTGCTGTTTTCTAAAGTACAGAAGCCGAGAGCGCCCGTTTCTGCTCATAATTATTTTCCATGGTACTTACTATCAATAATGTGTTTTCTTTGTCTTTCTTCTGGAGGAAAATCCACCTGAACCAGTCCTGTGTTAGTCTGTGTCTCTATCCTGTCCCCTTAAACCCAGCCGGTTGTCCTGAGCCTGGTTCTGTTTCTGGTTCTGCTGGAGGTTTCTTCCTGTTTAAACCGAGGAGTTTTTCATCTCCACTGTCACCAAAGTGCTGCTCAGGATGGGAGACTGTGACGAAGTGAAGATTCAACACATCCTGCTGCTTCTTTAGTTTGATTTTTGTGTACAGTGCCCTGAGACAACAGTTGCGCTATATAGATAAATTGAATTTTGTTGAACAGACCAGAGTTTGTTTCCCACTCGACCAATCATCTCCCCTCCCAAAACAAAACAAACAGCAAACAAGTGGGAAATCAATATTGAACGTTAATATCAGCCCAGTTTTACTTATCGGCCAGATATAGTTGTTAATGCTGATATATCTGCATTAAGTATAAGTAGGGATGCACAATCCCTACTTCTAACATAAAATTATTAGCATCTGACTGTATTCTGAGAAACGATGAAGTACGGTGTATGTATTTGGTCAAACCCTGAAAATATACAATGTCCCACTCAGAGTATGTGTTGGGAATGACACTCAGCTACTACCACACCAAATTTAAGCTAGAAATATTTATTAAATTGTGGATTGGGTTATGTACGGAGTTGAAGCAGTGGCTAGAAACATATTTCAGAAGTAATCACAAAATTATATATTAGTATTTCTGACTCTGCACAGAAGCTGCTCTAAAAGCAAACACACACCAACATCACTGAATTCCAAAAATATTAACCCTGTGGACTGAACGGCTGAGACAAACAAGCTTAAAAGCACTGACATTCACCTGAAAACAAAAAGGGCCACACATGAAGGTGGATCTAACGCTGGACCAGTGGTCAGAGTTCTCTATGGCTTTCATAGCAAGATAAAAAGTACACTTGGTGTTGTTTAATGTGGCAGTCTCAGGCTGGTTTTCACTTGTTTTCTATGTCTTCTTCTCTTTATGTTACAAAGGAGTTGTCATGGCATTTACAGAAAAAAACTGAAATTTCATTTTATGCATATTAAGCATCATCAAATGCAACAATAAACCGGGATTAATTGTGGTGTCGTTATATAACTCTAAGAACAGAACATAACTTTAAAAATAACTGACGTGTTTAGAGGCAACAGTGCCCCCTGGTGTCACAAAAACAATGCTGCAGAAGTTGGTATTAACAGGGAACACACTACAAAAACTGTCTTTCTAATCAAGTTTTAAAATCTTATATCCAGCCAAAAAGTCTTTTTGATCTTGTTTTGAGACTGATTTACTAAACAAGAACTGA
>JAUBOC010000071.1:6818019-6843809 GCA_032275365.1 Anablepsoides cearensis
ATGAACCAATTGGCGGGCCGAACTTTGGTCACTCGCGGGCCGGATGTGGCCCGCGGGCCGCCAGTTGAATAGCCCTGGCATACACTATATGTTAACTGCAATGCTTAATGCTTTGATCTGTGCATCTGGGCCCAGTTTATTCGTCTATTTACTTTGAAAACTTTTGTCACTGGTGAAAGCTCAGTCCTAACCCAGTTTGGATACAAAATAAAATAATAAAAAGCAAATATAGAAATCCGACACGCAAAAATTGTCTTATTGACATTTATTCAAACTTGTCACTCTTGACTGGAATACATGTCCCAGTAAAATATTACAAATTCAGTGTTGGTGCAGAAGATTCGCAATTAAACCAGAAACATGAGTTTCTATCAAACACATTGCGATAAATAGTTAAATTGTCCACATCTTTTATCTGTCCTGAACAAACGGTAACGTGTCATGTGGACTTATTTCTCAGTCCATGAGGGCTGCTTAATGCTGGAAATCAAGTGGAAGGGTAATCTCAAGCTTTCCATCTCTCACTGTCACGCGGGCTTGGACTTCCTCTGAAGTTTGTTGCAGATAACCAGGAACTTCCCTATTGAACTGGTCTATGAGCTGAATGATGATGTTCATGTTGGACTCACACACACGGCCGAGCTCCTCCATGCTGAAACGGGGCATCTTGTTGAGCCGGTTCCTAAAAACTATGACGGCCTGGCGGTAGATCTCGTTAACCTCGGTGAGAACTGCCTCTAAATAGTCCGACTTGAGAGAATCAACAAACTCCTGAGTTTTCTCAACAATTATCTCCAGAGTATCGCCTGTCTCTTCCAGCAGCGCGTCAAGACTTTCCATATCTTTCCAAAATTCCACCACTTCCTCAAATACCTCTTTAACCTCAGTTTTGACCTCATTAATTATCTGGCTTCCGGTAATCACCTCATCATCGTACATTGCGATTTCAATATTGCCTATCTGCTCTACAAGATAGTTGAAGTACACTTCCACATTCTGATAGAGGATCTGGATGGTTACATCCAGCATATTAGCGATGCTGTTGGTCAGCCTCTTTATGAGCTCAGGGAGAGTAATCATCTCATCAGATCCGGGCAATCTGAAGCTGGTCTCTCTCAAGACTTTGATGACAGCATCAAGGAAGGTCTGGACAGTTTTTTGGGACCGTACAACAGTGTTCCTGAAAAAAACCGAAATCTGACTCAATTGATCATCATAGTTGACAGCAGTATTGTAGGTTTGACTGATGTATTCATTGATGGAGTCCTTCAGTAGCTCCACACTCCCTGTGACTTGGTATTTGTCAGCAAATTCTCTAAATGAAGAGATGATGGAGGGTAGTCTTGTCTTGAGCTCAGAAACCATTGCTTTGGGAGCCTCCATATTATAAACAATCTGCAGGTCGGTCTTATCTGCATCCTTAGAAGTTCTGACTTGCAAGATGTCAACATCAGTCCCCAGAGCACTCTACAAAAAGAAATTACAAAACTCTTTAGATACATTTTTTATTTCCAAATGTAAGTTTTCATTGCATCTAAAACCAAAAATTCAAACTTACAGGATATCGTCCATAGAATCTTGCACCCATCTGAAATGGGTCTCTGTAATTAAGCTGGAGGCCAAGGAACCCGGCTGTTGGTGTAGACACTGAGGCGCTGATAGCATCTCTGCGCGCGCTGTAGCGAAGGTTCACGTTGGTGAAAGTTGGACTGGTTATGTCAACATTCAAGGTCTCATGGGGGACACTACAGGAGAAACACATGAAGTTTTGTATAAATATTAAGACTGAGCACATTAATGTATTATTATTGTGTTAATGCAGCCAACTCTTAACAGAAACTATCACTTTAACACGCATTAACGCTGCTATAACCCAGTGGTCACAGGGATGTGGGATCTTGATCACTATTGCTTTAGATGGTCATCATTGTGCGTCTCAAAGAGCCTTTGTTGTGTCGTTTCCTGGCAGCACACAATGCTCACATCAACTCGAGCATCAACGACAGAAATTTAGAAGAGGAGGTCACCACTTTAATGGTCATTTTTATTTTAAAATTCTCTAGATAGAATTAAGGTTATTTGGAAGCACTGCAATGCTAAACCATCTTATCGCTGGAGTATTTTGAGCCTACAATATCACAAAAACACACCATAACAAACAGAGGAGGGTTCTGCACGATGCTGATCAGTGTGTGGAAGAAATAAAAAAGGACAAAGACAGAACTGCCTTCCCTGATTTGTTTAAAGTGTTTGAAAATGCATTGAAACTTTCTTATATAAAAATGCTCTAAACATCTTTGAGGGATATTTAACTTTTGTGCATAATAATAGGATAATCAAGGATTAAACATTTTTTATTGTCATTTACAATAACTAAGATGAACAAAAGATGGACACTGATAAGTTAAACAAATTAATCTGATATTAATATACTAATATGTGTTTGGTCCCATGTTACTTGGTGGGGAAGATTTTTCAGGAAAATGGAGCCTCCTGGGGATCAAATGCTTCTTGTGGGGACCAAAGCTTCATCCCCACGACTTTGGAGGCTGATTTTGGGTGCAGGGGTTTAGGACCAAAGTGTGAATTGAGTTTAGGTTAGTTTTAGGGTCAGGTAGGTACCTGTGAGGTTAATTTTAGGGTAAATGGTCAGGGTAAATTACCCAAAAAATGAATGACAGTCAATGAAAAGTGCCCACAAGAATAGTGAAACATGTGTGTGCATAATTTCCATTTACTGACTTTTTTCCAAAAGAAAAATGAGCAGCAAGAAATAAGAGAGTTTTTACCTTTCATCAGTTTGACGCTTTTGCCTAAAAGACAAGTAAAACCAAGTTTAGTACTTTAAACAGCAGCAATAATTTAAAGTGCACTGATAAAATGGTACCTTGAAGCTCTAACAAGGGCATGGTTAACATCCACGGTGAAATCAGAATGAGTCAATTCAATCTTGCTGACCATGTTCCCGAGGTCATTCTCATAGCTTGTGTTAGAGTGAGCTATTGGAAACAAGAGAAAGAGAGAGAGATTTGGACCTTAGCATGGCTTACAACTTAAAAAAGCATATGTTTAAACCGTTTTAATAAACTCACCATTCAAGTCATATTCCAGTATTACAATTGGAGAAGTGGCAGAGGACTTATATTTGGTCTTGACGACAAGAGCACTTCTCTCCATTTCAGCTTCTGTGTTTGTGGTGTACACCGGGCTGGTAAACTTGCTAATAAAAGAGATCGTTTGCTTAGAAGCGGTCACTTCAGCAGCAGTTTTCTCATAGTAAGCTAGGTCCCCAAAGTTGCTTTGTTGAGCCATATCCATTTCCATAAGAGTGGCCAATGAAGAGGTTGTTGCAAGGTCAATAGTAGCCTTGATGTTGTGCTTTCCTTTGGTTTTAAAATTGAACAAGTTTGCTTCGTTGTTGCACGAGTGCCTCAGCTCTGCGAAAAGGCGACCTAGGGAGGCTTCAGCGGCCATATTGTTGTTCACGTCCACGCCGATAACTTTGGTTGATTCATAGTTGAGCTTGGCATCGGCTGTAACTTTGGAAGTAGAACGGAAGCCATTTTCAGTTAGGTACAGATTAACCTCATTATCCAGGACTCCTAGAACTAGATAGTTTTCAAACGCTTTTCCGTTCAGGTTGGACGTAACAGAAGATTCCACTGAAACATGTTCAGAGTTCACTTCCAGCTTCAGGCTTTGGTCTGCTTCGACCGTCCCAACAGTATTTATCCCAGGGATGTTAAAATCACCTTTAATTTTCAAGGTGGATAGAGCATTGACTTTGGGCCTGTTGTTTGCAATCAGATTTTGGCTTGCTTCCAGGTTGAGTATTGGCAGTGCAATCTTCCCTAATGAAGCTATGGAAACAGCAGTTTCAAATGTCTCTGTGCTCATACTGATGGTGCTGTCGTAAGTCCCCTCCATGTGTTGGTTTTTCAGGGAGATGGAGCTGGCCAACTTAATTCCTCGTTTGGTGGTCAGACTGGTTGTGCCTTCAACTTTGGTTACTAGATAATCAAACACGGAGGCAGTGTTAGCTCCCAGGCGCATGATGAGGCCATCTTCAGCATACAGCGCAGCATTGGTATTCAGGTTAAAGATGGCTGACTTAAAAGACAGGTCAGTGTTCAATTTACCCATATAGGGAATGTAAATCAGACCCATTAAATCAACTAGCGGGGCAGCCTTGCTTTTCTGGTAAAGAATCTTGGCATCAACAGAAAGAGTTTGCTCAGTTGTGGTCAAAATGTTCTGCAGTCCAGTTTGCTCATACAAGTTCAGATTACTGAAAGCTTGAGTACGGAAGTCAATAAAAGGTAGTTCAACCTCAGGAATGTTGATTGGAATATTTATGAAAAACAAATCGGCTTGACCCTCCGTTTGAAAGAAGATCCCAGCTTCATTTCTGTTGTTATAGAGAGTGAAATTGTAAAACATCTTGTACTCATTGAGACGAACTAGAAAGACTCTGTTTATCTTTTGGCCTTCAGGACTTAAGTTGACCAGGTAATCATTCTGCAGTTCTATTTTGGCACTCAAGTCTTTGAAAATATTGATCTTGGCGTTAGCTTTGTTTTGGAACTCGAAGATAAATTCGTCAGGACAGATTTTAAAGTTGAAAACGTTGGAGCTGACGCCACTCTCTGCACTGTACAGTTCGGTCTCGTGGTTTGCTTTCATCTCAATCTTCAAATCATTCATGCTGGCAAGTCCAGATGCCACAAGGAGACTGTTCTTGATTGCTGGTCCTTCTGCTTGATTGCGCAAATTGAACTTCAAGTGGCTAAAAGTGACGGATTCGGCTGTAATTTGATGTTTCATCTTTAAGTTTGCAAGGTTGGTGTCACCAGTGAATGACAGGCTGCCAGTTCTGGGGATTAGTGTCAGCTGCAAATTGCTTTCATGGTTGGTACCAAAACACTCAATACGGTCAAGATCATTACACTTTCCTTTTGCCTTATTGTCAGCTGTTAATTTGAAAGTGAAACCGTCTAGCTGAGCTATTAGCTTTTGGGTTACAGTAACCTCATCTGGGACATCAATGATTGGCATGAGCATTGTATGAGTGTAAGTTGTATCAACGGTGGCAGTCATTCCTCCCTCCATTGCAATAAAGGCTGTGTTCATCAAATTGGCAGTGAAAAATTTAGTATTAACTTTAATGATGGTTTTTGCTTGGGCTTGAGCTGATAGACCGTACAGAGTCACGGATGCCTGATGATCAGCTCCAAGAGCAACATGATCAAACTTTACAGTCTCTGCAAAGACAATACGTTTCAGTTTTGGGACTGCAATACGAGTACTGGTGTCAAGCTTGTAATTGAAAATCTCCAAATTGGGAGCTGTGCCCTGAGAATTGAAGGATCCGGTGAACAGGGGTATCATTCTGTTCTGAGTGGAGTTCTGGAACTCAGCAGAAGTCTTGACAGTGTAAATAGGAGTGTGGAGCTTAATCTCGCTGTAAAGTTTACCGAAGCACGGAAGCGTGATCTCTTTTGGAAAGACTGGCAGCTTAATTTCAGGAATCTCAAGGGTCTTAATAAGCTTATCTACAGGTAGTTGTGGAATAGTTGGGAATGTAACCTCGGAAAAAGTGAATTCTGGCAAAGTAAGCTCAGGCAGGCTAGGGAAGTAGTTCAAAGTCAGATCTCCAAAGAAGGCATCTACATCGAATGCTTGGATTTCACATTTCAAAATTAGATCTATAAACTTGATGATTATCTGGTTGATATCTTTAAAGGAAATGGTGGTCGCTGGTACAGTGTACCTGCCTAGGATGATGAACTCAGGAATATCAATATTTTCTGGAATTCTGGAATAAAAAAACCAACGTAGGTTGATGTGCACGGATGGTACAACAAGATTTGTAAAAGGAACCGTGAAGGATGGTGTACTGACTACTTTATGAGCCAGTTCTTCAAGAATTGCATCAATAATCTGCTTAATCTCAACCAAGATCTTTTCATCAGGCAACATATTCACAATTTCCTTAGAAATGCTGTGAAATAAATCTCCTATTGCTCCTACAGACAGTGTGTACCATAACCTTACCAAGTCCAAATACAACTCAGGTACTGTTCTGAAGTCGAATTTTTCTATTTCTTTTTTCATGATTTCAGCAATCCTTTTAAGGGAATCACACACAACTTGTTCATAAATATCCTTTGCAGAATTAATAATTTCTGCAGTTTTTACGTCTCTCAAACGTTCCACTAAACCTTGAACCAAAGACAGGACTGCATTGACAAATTCTCGTGCTACCTCAAGTTTCTTGGGGATTTCAAAAGACCTGATGATTTCGTTCACAAAGTTTGTGTACTCAGCAATAATTCGATTGGTGTGATCCACTAAGTCATTGTAATTTAGAGACTTCAGCTCTTGCACCAAAGCTTCAATATATGTGTTCAGATGTTCAATAATGTCTTTCATCTCAGTAGTTTTTAAATAATCAATAGCTCGTTGGAAGATTGTGAGAATGTCTGTCTCCTTCACACTTTGAACCATGGTACGGATAATTTCCTCCACTTTGAGTTGATTAATAAGGTCCACGGCTTTTTCCAAAACAGCTTGAGCTTTTTTGTCAGCCTCAAGTTTTACAAGCAATGCTTTCATGTTGCCATATACATAATTGATTTTTCCAGCAACGTCCAGCTCGTGTACCAGCTTCTTAGCATTTTCAATTGTTTCATAGATAAAATGTTTTGGAATTTCATAAACAAGTGCCTCAGCAAACCACACAGGCAATTCTTGTAAAAAGGAAATGAATTCTCTCGCGTCTTTCACAAAGTCAGCCATATCAAAACTGTCAAGTTTTTCTCTGGCGTAATTTATAATATTCTGTACTTTAGCTTTGATCTGATACTGAACTGCAATATCATACAGTATTTGAAAATTGCTGCTTTTTAGTTTTTCCAGGTCAGTCTGATTGATCATCTCATCTATAGTATCAATCCAATCAATAACCACTGGTTTGAAGTCATCAATGGCTTTCGCAACGTCATCTATCTTTTGGCTGAGATTTTTATAAAAGGTGTTACCATAAATAGCGTCAGTGATCACACCAGCTACATTTCTAAGGTAAAATTTTAAGTCTTTCAATACTTTCATTGCTGTCATCTTTAGGCCATTCAAAAATTCTTTCACATCCTCAGCTGTGACCTCAAAGGTTTGGAAAAAATCACTGAAAAATTGCTTCAATTGATTTAAATTGTCTTCCAGATTTATTTCAGCAGCTAAGCCACCTACTTGCTGGGAAAGGGACTCAAGTCTAGCCCTCACATCCTCATTGTTGATGATGTCTTGCAGAGCTTCTGCCACATACACAACTAATCCCTTGATGCTCTCCAAGAAAACAGGAAGACTTTCAATCAAAGGGAAGTGAATTATATGGCTGTCTGTGTTTTTGTCATATTTGAGAAAGCCGGAAATGGTAAACTCCTGGTTCTCAGTGGAGGCTGGGTTCATGATGTTTGTGAGGATGGTGCCAGAAAGCTCCATTCCAATTTTCTCTGCAGTATTGTAAACTTCCATGCTCTGAATCAAAGCATGCTCATTCATTTTAGATTTAATTCTAAGATCTGTCTTCTGCTCTTGGAGTGACAGAACAGTATCCATCTTGTAGTCATAAATGGTCTCAAGGGAAAACCCGTTGTCCAGCTGCTGAGTCATCGATGCTCTGCATTCATGTAAGCTGGCAAAAGCCAAGGGTTGTGCTCTGAGTTGGAATTTGTCATAAAACTGACCACTGTGCTTTCCAAACATAGTCACGTCTCCATCGCCATTGAAGATGGCATCAAGGTTGAAATCAAAAGGAACGGCGCTCCAGCGAATGTTGTGGTCGAAGCGAATTGGCTGAGAGTTGAAGCGGACTTCATTGGTGAACTTTGCAGCCAGACCAACAATTTCAAGTTCAGTGTTGTGATTGATAAGCGTGCCGAAGAGTTTTCCAGTAGTGCTGCACTTTGCAACAGAGCTCAAATCAGCATAGTTAATCTGGTAGGTGTGCTTGATCTCCTCCTTGTCATCATATGTGGCCTTCATGTTTCCAGTTAGGTCCATCTTGTAAGGCTCTGCCTGCAATTGTGCTTCATGGCTGAAGCTGATGCCTAGAAGTTCCAGGTGGTTGTCAACGTTTGCAGAAGCAGTGTAGGGCTTTAGGTTGAAGATGATATTTTGAGTGTAGGAGAAAACTGTTGCACTAGCTTTAACCTTTGACTGGAAGTCAAGGCCAGATAGAGTCACTGTAAAATTGTTTGCATTGTCAATCTTGAGATCGCTCATTTCAGCCTTGTTTGAAACCGACAAAATGACACTTGTAGCATCCATGCCAGCATCAAAGGTGTTTTCTAAAACCAAAAAGCCATTGAGGGTAGTTGCTCCACTTGTTCTCAGACCCTCCTTGTTCATTGTCAGGACAGTCTTGTGCCTGGCCTCATTCTCAAGCAGCTTCATGTTGGCGTTGCAGTTTACAGACAGACCATGCACATCAAGAGAGGCAACCATTAAGGAGTAAAGACGGTTACCAAAGTGCTCTCCATTGGTCTCCATTCTGAACATGACTTCACCAGCACCAGCAGAGGCCTCAGCTTTGTTGCTGATCTTCATATCAGGAGCAAGGGCGTTTGCATCACATTTCATTCTGAACTTGCTGTCCTTAAAGGAAAGCTCAGCGGCGTGAGTGAAGGCATCTTCAAAGGCATTGGTGTTGGACGCAAATGAGAATTCACCATTACCAGCGGTTGCTGTAATTGTGTTCTGGGCTTTAAGAAATGTGGAGTCAAACTGGACACGAGAATCAAGTTTTGCTACTGACTTAAATGGGAATATGGTAAACGACTGGGCTGAAATGGTTTTGCCATAGATTGGTCCAACCTTGATGAATCCCTCGATGTTATTGTCACCAGACAATTCTTCAGTGTTGATTCCAACCATGCCAGTGTGCTCTATAGTTATATTCAAACCAACTGGACTTGTGGCTTCTATTTTGCTCACTGATTTCAAGTTTAATTTGTCATTGATGGTTCCCTCTTCTTCGATGCTAATGCTGACTTCCACAAACTTATGGGTTAAAGAGCTTCTCAAATGGGCCTTGATGGACTCACTCATGCTCACCAACCCAGAACCTAAAACACAAAGGGAAAGCATAATTGAGAACTAAAAACCTACCAGAATGACTAAAAGATTATCCATAGAGATGTTGAATCACAGTTGTTCTAACATTCAAAATGAAAACATCTTACCTAAGTTTGTAAAAATAGAATTGCTAAACGATTCAAGCAATCTTTATAAAATACCTTCAACTGCTACTGAGAGGATGTCAATTGGGGAATTTCCTTTAAGATCAAACTTTGCTGAATAGCTTGGTGGTTCGACAACATCTTTTCCAGCATCCAGCGAGGCCTCTATGTCGTAGAGATTGCTTGTCATCATTGTTGAAAACTCAACTTTGCCAAACAGAGGAACAGACAGTGTGACGTTCTTTGGAAAAACAAGGTCTGGGATTGGGATTTCTCTGGATTCAATTTCCAGCCCAAGCCGGGGTAAAGACAAACTCGGAGTGTTCAGAACTGGTGGAAAGTTTAGCTCTGATGTTGACTTTCCTCCAAAAGGCAGTGGGAGTATAACTGTGAAATGCTCATTGTTGAAGTGGTAGACAGCTTTTGCCTTGCTGTTAAAAAAGCAGAATAAAAGTATAAATAAAGAGAAAAAAACTATAATTTAAATATTCACGGTAGAGTTGTGCAAACTTACGTATTCAGGAAGAGTGTCTCTGGCAGGGAAATGTCTGGTATATGAGGCAGTCTGAAGTTCTTCATGTAAGGGAGCATTGCAGCACCATACTTGTCCATGTAATTGTTTGCAGCCTAAAAATAAAAGAAAAGAAGTGTTTTATCTTTTGCTCATTTGCTTTAGAAAATTGGGCCGACTGGAAAAAAATACACATACCTCGACAAAGTTCTTGAAGATATGACGAACCCTCATGTCAGTCTGGCCCACTTGTATGTCAAGAATCTCATTGGCATACTTCTCAACCAAGTCACCAGTTGGCAGTGAGTTTGTCTTAGTGTTCATATCAGACTTTACCTCAACCTCAATCTTGCTGCCATCTGAAAAGTAAACAATACAATAAAACAGTTTAATTTTCTGCTGTCATGATTTTTCACAAACTAGCCCACATTTTTATCTGACCATCTAATTCCACAAGTATGGGGTGGTCTTTTGTTGGAATAACTTGCATTAGATCCAATATGGAGGCCATGTTCTGGACATAACCTCACCCATTACTTGATAAGGGTATGTATATGTCATTTTCCCTTTTCTTTCTGAAAAGAAAGAGTGTCCTGCATCTTTTAACCCACCCTGTACACAACGTTGAACCTCTTTGCCAAATAAGACATAGATTTAGTTTCTTGCTTTGTAAATCTTGCATAAAAACTTTGGTGTCATTTTGTTGTTTACACCATCATGTGACTGTTTTTTTAAGTACACCACTATTCTCAAAACAACAGATTTTTATTTGTTTCGCATGTTACCTTAATTGAAATGTCCTCATTAAAAGACAGCTAAATAGACAATGGCATTACCATATTTCATTTCAACTTTCTGCTCAGAGGTCGTGTCCATAATCTTGATTTCACTTTCAAGTTCCAGTTTCAGGTCCTCCTCGTGCTTCAGGTTAGCTGTGACCGTGGACTCGGCTGCCATTGAAGGCACCTGAACTTGGATTTGGAGCATGCCTTCCTTCATGGCCTTCAGACTAAAACATGTGAGCACATTATGGGTTATTTGTTACTGTGTTATAATTAAGAGTGTTTATATTTAGCTTCTTACTTAGCACGCCCAACCAGGGAGAGCTCTGGGATGTTCTTATTTATGAACTCAAGTGAGATAGAGTGAGCCCCTTTGCCCCTGGTGTTTGCATCATTGAGACCAAGCCTGAGCCCAGCCTCCACATCGTAGTCAGGGATCTGGACATCTGCTGAGAAGGCGTTCTTTCCTCTGTTGTACTCTGTGACCAATCTAGCCTCAGTTGGGTCTGCACCTGTTGTTGATCAAGCAATCGAATCACTTTAAGCATCTCCAGATTCGTCCAGTTAGAAGACGATCAAGTGCTGATCGTTACCTTCAGCTCTCAGGATAAACTTCAGAGAATCAACTTTCTGCCCGTTGTCTCCCTCCTCACGGAGCTCGTAGGCAGCAGTTACCGTGTACTCAGTGACGTCACCAGTTGGGTGGAGCTCCACAGCAAATCTAAGTTGTTAATACAGCAGTGCCTCTTTGTTAAATCAGTTTCATTATAGTTAGCTGTTGTATTTTCTTATAGTTAAAGTCTTACTTGCTGTCGCCAGTGATGGGGAAATAAGGGGCTGTGTCATGAGAGAAAGCGTCGACGTACTGCAGAGCTGTGCAGTATTTCATTCCAGCAAAGGCAGGCGTACACTTACTAACATCAACTTTATCTATCACCAGAGGAGGAATAGTCTTAACTTCTGTCCCAATCACGGCCACCAAGGAGTTTCTAGATGGAAAAATGTAGAATAATTTTCTTTAACTAGTTCTGAACTTTGTAGTGAAAGCTGTTTGAAAATATTAGTGTCTTACGTCATTTTAAGGAGTTTTGTAGGTTTGGTTGGAGCCGGAATGGTTAGCTTGGCTTGGTTCTTTTCCATGGAGATTTTGGCTCTGATTCCACTCTCATGGAAAATATTGGTGTGCATCTCCAATCCAGAGGTAACATATTCAGGAATGTGGGAACCGATCTGAGTGACAAACTCAACGCCACCAGATGGCATAAAGCTGAAGCTCTGTGAGGAAACCCAGGAGAAGGATGGATGTAACAACACTTTTTGTCGTTCAGAGAGAATAAAAATAAGTAGCATTTAAATGCAGGATAACCACCATGTCACGGCCAAGCTGCAGTCCACCTTTAAAACCAGGTGTGAAAGTACCAGACAGAGCAATCCTCAGTGGCACACCAGTGACAGTTGGCAAGAAGAATTCATTGTCCATGAAGATGTAGTGAGCAAAAATTGTCGTGTCAGGGTTAGTCATAAGTGACTTTATTATCTGTAACCAATGAAAAACACATTTACTGCAGAACAAGTATCGCTTACGTTATATAAAGTGAATAAATTCACTTTATGTTTGGTAGTAATTTAACTTACATTTCCCGGGAACTTCATGTACAAGTTTTCAAGCCTCACACTAAGCCAGTAGATCATCGCCTCAATATCTTGGGTCTCCAGATACCCCAGCTCATTCCCCAAGAGATTAAGATAAACCATTGCCTCTGGATGTTTTTCACTCTGCACTTGTTTTACCAATTTGTCCAGGTTCTGTCCAATCTCTTTCAAAAGGCTCTGGGAGGTCTACAAACAATTGTGCACCATCTCAGTATGCATCTCATATGAAACGTTTTTCATTTTAATTAATGTTCTGTATACCTGTCTCTTCATCCTGTTCTTCTTCAGTGCAGGCACGATGTTCTCCAGGACATCAGTGACTGCACGTGGCATGTTCTCTGAGACATAGTACATCGTTTTCAAGGCTGTGTCAGGGAAGAACCCGTTCTCTCCAAACAAGGCTTCAACTGTTGGTTCAAATCCTTTGCCATCTATGCCAATCTGTAAAGATGACATTTTTATTTCCACTAAAGAGAGTTATTGTTGTCTGAACTTGGTGACAAAAATCATTAAGGTACAATTTGGGTCAAAAAGACTTAAAATGCCTACCTCCAACATGTCAATCTCAAAGCCAAACGCCTTCAGAGTCAGTTCAAGCATGACTTCCTTGGGCAGATATCCAGCTTCCTCAAAGATCATGTTGCCCTCTAGAGATCCGATCTTATAGTGGCGAGAAAAGTTAATGGGGTCTGTGGCGGAGTCAATTTCATTGCTTTGCAGGGCATCCTGAATCTTCTGTCTCAATCTGTGGAGTGAATGGGGAAAAAAAGGTTAAACCAAGCAATTCATCATTTCATTCAGTTACAGTGATTCTCCTTACTCTTGGGTCTCAGGCTCGGTTGAGGACAGAATGTTGTTGATGTGGGAGACTACAAAGCTCTTGACTTGGTTGTTCTCCTCACTGGACAAAACTTTATTCAGCTGGGTGAGCTCGCTCGGCTGTGGATCCTTCATAAGTACCAGATATGCAGCGATTCGCTCTTGCACAGAGTTGCTACTGTCCAAAAGCACCTGCATGAACACTTCTCTTGCCTGCAGCCAACAGAAATCAATACAATGAAGATAATGTCAAAGGTCGTGTTTATTCTTGATATTTTAAGTGTTTTGTTATATTTTCTTAAAATTATTGAGTTTTGATATTTTGGATGTTTAGTAATGCTCCTAGTAAGACGTTCTCTATAAGTCCTGCCAATAGTTTTCCACCTCATTATTCACCACCCTAATATAATACTTAGTTTTCCCCCTTAGTCTGCATTTTTTTTTGTCTTTTGTTTATTTAAATATATTTTCTTTAAATATATGGAATTACAGGAAGTTATATCTCACATGAAAAGACAAAATACATTTTTGGGAATTTTTGGGGGATGTGAGATAAAATGTAACACTAACGAGGTAATGTGTGGTCAGTGCCTGTCTCATATAACAGCCATTATATTAAGCCTACCCGGACTTTGTAGACCATGGCCTATGAGGGCTGCAACCCCTGAATTGAGACACAGCTTTAGTGACAGTATAAATTCAAAGCATTGCTGTTTGACCTACTTCATCAGGGACTGGAATCAGCCGGAACACTTGAATAGCAGCTTGTTGCACTTCCTGGGAGGCTGCTGGTTGCTTCACGCAATTGATCACGGCGGTACGAAGCGCAGGACTGGCAGGAACCACAGCTGGAGCCATGTTTCCGACCACCTTTAAGTAGAAGTGTATTAATAATTGTTACTGAGCAAAGATTCTGGATTTTCCTTTTCATTTTGAGCCATCGGGTAAGATGCTTACCCTGAGTGTCATGAAAGTCTGGTCCTTTTCTCCAGTGCAGTCGCCCAACTGAGAAGCCATGAACTCCGCAACAGAGAGAATCTCAGGAATTATTTTTCCCTCTGCTTTGTAAAACCTATTTAAGAAACAAAACAGATTTGTGTGAAACATGGTAGAACCTACTTTACACTTCAAATAATGTATAAGAGCTTACCGTTTGATAACGTTGCTAAGAGCATACATGATGGGCCTGTTGGGCTTGTGTTTGGCCATCTCAAGCAAGTCGTTGATCAGGAGGGCCGAAGGGTTGGACATGAATCCCAGAGCAAAAACTGCAGCGTCGACTTCAGGCGAATATTTGTCAAAGGTTCTGAGGATATTCATGATGGCGCTGCTGCACTCTGGGGTTCCACACTGGGTCAGAATCTGGTAGGTCAGGGCGCTGCATATGCCAGTAGCCTCTGGAATGGCGGCCCGGAGGGTTTCAGCCCTCATCCCACGTGCCACAGAGACGAGCGAGTGGAAAAGGTAGGGTCTCCTCTCGCCTTCGTCCTCGGGGAGGGCGAACAGTTCTCTCATGAGGTTCAGAAATGAGTCTTTATCCTGGACGGCACTCTTAGCCTCAACAGCCTCCATGTGAAGATCCTTGGCAATGTCACCTTAACATACAAGGTTAGCTTTTATTAGAAAGACCGTCACGTTATATTTGAAGTGATATTCTTGTAAATTAGTATTTTGCTCAGTTTGAAATGGAAATCTTGAATCACAAATCCAAGCCATAAAACTTTAAAAAAAAGTTTACCGTGGTCAAACACTCTGTCATTGTGAGTAGAAACTTCAACCAGAGTCAGCTCCTGCTTTCCAACGTTTGTTACTCCATATCTTCCTCTGTAAACATACAGGTTTTTAAAAATAATGCCTGCAGCACAATATTCTGCAGCTGACTCGTGCAACAATCAATAGTGACAATCAGAAGGTTTGATTTACTTGTGCGAGAAGGGAATGAGGATGTGGTTCTCGGTGCAGGAACCAGCGGTCATGTGCTTTTTTTCGTTGTCGAACTTGTAGTTGCAGGTTTGGGAGCTTCTGATCATCTGAGCCAGGGGGTAGTGCTGCGAACACAAGGAGCACGATGTTAGGATTTCAAAATTTATAAAGTTTCTTCTTTTTTACGGCACGATTGATCAGTTGGTAGATCTGATGCCTCTCAGGAAGAAGGTCGCCGGATCAAATCCTGGCATGGGTACCTTTCTGGGTAGAGTTTGCATGTTCCCTCTGGGCACTCTGGTTTCCTCACACACACCAAAAACATGACTGTTAGGTTAATTGATAACTTAATTAGGTGTTTTGTCTTGTTTGTCTCTATGTCCCTGTGATGGACTTGCAACCTGTCCAGGGTGTACCCCGCCCCTCGCACTGTGACTGCTGGATATGGGCACCAGCGGGTACTGATGATGGATGGTTGGATTCGCTGCCGGCCATGCTTGTATTCTTGTTCTCCTTCTTTGTCTTGTATTCTGACTAGTTTTCCTGTCTCACTTCAACCACTTAGCTTTAGTTCTCTTACTCCTTGCTTATGCGCACCATTACACCAGAGCAAATTCCTAGTCTGTAACTCGTTTACTGACTATGGCAATAAAGTGTTTCTGATTCTGATTCTTTTTATCCTGTTAATTTTTATTCAGCGAAACGAAAAGACATGAGGCCAAAATGGTTTTAGGAATTTTCAGTCTAATAAGTTGGGATAAACGGGTGTTGTATCTTGAGGAGGGAGTTATTATTGTAGTAATTGATTTAAATAAGGAGGTGAAAGACCTACTAGGGTTTTATAAATGAACAAGAGCCAGTGACGACTTGAGAGTACAACAGTGGTGAGTCTTATTATACGGGACTTTAATGTGGCCACACAAATTTATCGTAGCCTTACCATGCCGGTGATGAGAGCCAGAGGGCTGCTGTAATCTCTTATTGGCACAAACTTTTCACATCTGGACAGATCTCTGTTCAGGCTGACGTCGGTGGCGATGTCCTCTCTGGTATTAACAGTGTAGTACGTCCTGCACTTGCCATGGATAGTAGGCTACAGAGGACACATTAGTTGTGTTATTTTGGTAAATAAGAACGGATATACTTGAATTTTTCAACCTCAATACCATGTTCTTGTTCTTGTCTTCCTCCAACAGAGGCACAGCCAGGGCAGAAACGATTCCCCTCTTGAAGTTCAGGATCGTTGTCGTCTCGCCATCCTCGGGGTAGAGTTTCACGTCGTACTCACCCTCAACTACAACCTTGAGAGGATGCCTGAAAGAAAATGAACATTATTTTTTAGGTCAAACTCAGAGTTTTTTCTATCTTTCTTATAAATAGAACTTTTCACACTTTTCCATCTCAGCAGCGAAAGCGTCGGAGTTGGAAGCAGGACCGAACTCAGGGTTGCCCTCTGCGTCCGTGCCCACCACCTCCTTCAGCTTGCAGCCAGTGGTGCGAACGATGAAACTGCACGTCTGTGGCACTTCAACTTCAACCTGTGCAGAAGGTGAATATATGTATTTTAAAAAATTTGCACTCCTATAAGCTACGCAAGTCAGAAAAAATTGAATCCAGAGATTTAGAATCGCTCTAAAATCCGTTTGTTGCACCTTGCAGGAAGCCTTGGGTCCATTTTTGAGCTGTGAGGCTCCGTCGATGGTGTTCAAAGACTCAGCTTCATACTGGTATACATACTTGTGCAGGGTCTTGTATCTCTGGGCCACTAGAATGTATTAAACATTTTAAAATGCATAATTAATGTGGACAAAACCATTAAACTGAAAAAAATATCAAGAATAAACTTACGCAGACAGGTTGGATGATCTTCATCTTGAGCAACTATTTAAAAAAAACACTTTTTAAAATGTTTTTCTTAAAAATAATGCAACTAAATACATAGGTGATAAAATAAAATTCACCAAAATACACTCAGGTATTGGCATTTTGCAATTATTAAAATTAATTTGTTATTTTATAAATTCAAAAGGAATAACATCAAGGACGTACAAAAACAGATAACAGATGATAGTTTCAATAGAAAAACTTCACTTTATTGTTAATTTCAGTGATGTTAGGATTACTCACAAGCCACGGCTGCTGTAATGAGGAGCACCAGAAGGCAGAGCTTTGAGTCCCCCATGGCGGGCTCGTTGAAGCTCTCTCCCCCGGGTTTGGCGAGTACTCAGACGAGACTGAGGTCTCAGCCTCAGCTGGAGGGTTTTATACTATCAACTCTGTCGGAGGACACTGGGAGGCGCAGGAGGCGCTTTGAATGCTCAAAGTTCACTGCAGCCTCCTGAGTGGAGGGACAAAGGCAAAAAAGATTTAAGAACACTTATAGATTTAAGCTTCTGTGCACAAAAGTGACAAACTTGTCATTTTTGTTTTAGTTTTAGTTGTGCTCAATTTTAGGCAGGATATTTATTTTCAGAAGCTGCTGCATGAACAGCATCACTGCTTGTCGGCGTTTTACAATTTCCTCCAATAAATAAGCCATTTATCTAAAAAAATGACACGTTTCTCATTTTTACCATGAATGTGTGTCTAATAAAAAAGAATTAAGGCTGATTTGTTTGTTGTTTTAATTAGGAAAGTTGTGTTAAACTATTCCACAGATTGATCAGTTTGAAAACTGCAAATATCAGATTTGAGTTAGAAGCCAAAAAAAAGAAAGATATATATGATATTATTGCAAAAATAGAAGTTGAGTCAATGAATTCATCAGCTGGAGTTTAAACCAGGTCACTAATATTAGTGAACACTGCGTGATGAAAGCATGCTCCCAACACAAAGTCCCTCTACTGTAAGTGGGAGAAAGATAAACGTATCAACCCCTGTATAAGTTGATAAATCTAACCTGCAGATAAACCCACAGTCTGCAGTTATTAATGCTGCTGTAAGATAAAGATATTTTGGCCCATTAATAAATAAATTAAACAGTTTTATTCTGTTTATAAATCAAATCATTAAAAAAATATACTCAACACATTCATTTTTAAGGTGAACGTTGCTGAAAGATGCAGCAGAAGTAAATAAAATACTTACAGTGTTGTACCATTAGAGTTAGATGCTAGTTGTTCTGCTTCTGCAGCCCAAAGTGAACTCAGAGAAAATATTTGCTAGACTTTTTTTTGTGGGAGTTGGGGAGGGGGGTAAACTTTGATAAACAAAGATTCAAAGGTCCATGCAGAGTTTGATTTACTGTTTGATTTAGTTCAAATGTTCGATTTCTGCTATTTAACCCAGCAGTGATAACCCTTAACCCCTGAAAACTGCTTTTTTTATTGTATTTCATGATAAATATCTTTATATAGCTACACAGGTTTTATTAGAGCATACATTCTTTTAGATTTACAATATTTTATTCCATCTAGACTTTTGTTTTTTAGCTTAAATATTGATCTACATACATGCGAGTGTTGTGTAATGTTCTGTTGCAATGATATCTCCATCTGAGTGTTTGAAACTAAAATGTTTGCACTGACAGGACTGTACACAGAGTCTTGGAAGATCAAATGTTAAAGCTTTAGCTGACACAGTCAAAGTTTTGTGTACTTACAAAAACAAAGGTAGCTTTTTTCAGATAATGGATGTTTTCTTTTTAAATGGTGATCTAAGCTCATTTTAGAGACATCTTAACTGATCTTTACACACGCACACTTATTGCCAAATACATTATTTAATCACTCAGCAGAATTAAACTAAAAAACATTTCTGAAGACACTTTGTTGGGATGTGTCTACTTCCAGGAAAAATGAATTAATATTAGGCTTCCTAAAGATTCACCCTGAGCGTTAGTCTGTGACACATGGAGACAAACGTGCAGCTCTCAGGACTCTTACCTAATCAGTCCTCCAGTTTAAAGGTCGACGCTTCAATCAGCTGAGACCACTGGGTTTGTTTAGATTCTGTTTCCCAATTTATTCCTTTTCAGTTCATGGTTTAAAACACATTTTGCACTAGAAATGAACAGTCTGATCAGAGATTATCTTCCGACCTCTTCATCACATTTCACAATCCAGCAGGACGGCTTGTTGTTCTGACTATAAAGGCTCTTTAATCACGACTGTCAGAAGAGTTTAGATCTGGAAAAATCATAATGTTGACAGCTAAACCTTTAGCTCTTTAAGTTTATGTTTGAACATATGATGATTTGGTTTCATAAAATAAAAGAAAACCTGCAGTTCTAATAATTAGAGTGGCACTAATCTGCGTCTTGTTATGGATTCTCTGTAATCTGACTCTCCTGGTTCATCCATCCTCATGACACGATGTGGACCTGACAGCACTTTGTGCTTTTAGCTCTGAGTCAATGAGTTTGTTTGTTTGTTTGCCTTTTTTCTTGTTTTGCCTACCGACATTTATAAAGAGGTTAATTTCGAATTCCTAAATGTTATCATTATGAAATAATGAATATTATTGGATTTTTTTTACCACTATATGCAAGCTATTCTGCTAAAACTATCAGAAAACAGTCCTTTATGAGAGGCAGATCCAACAAACTGGCTTCATTTTTACCATCTTAAAGTGGGATACTCATTAATTTTATGCATTTACAGAGAAGATTCCCTAATTTCTTAGATATTATTGTGCAAGGCAGTAATGTGTAGATCACATATATGTTAAATGTCCATATTGTAGTATAAATACAAAACATATTTGAATGAATAAGCAAACATTCAGCCATTTGACAGTATTTTCTTTCAGTTAAGTATCAAACCACCCGGTTAAACAAACAGTGGCTGAAGGTCCAGACACAATGAAGTCATCCACGCTGCAGCACCGTGTAATAAACATGGTCACCATATTGTTCTGCAGCCTTATCAGGAAGAGACAGATAACACTTTAGACCAAAACCTGACTGCAGCGATAGAACCTGTAGGTCAAAGTTTAAACACCAAGTATTTAAAAAAAATCTCAAAATTCACAATTTTTTATTGCATTAATAATCCTCAAATATGTTTAAAGATTGTGTAAACTTCATATTATTGCGTGAAATTCTCCTTTTATAAAACCTGTGATTTGGAAAAAAAATAATAGCTGTGGTTGTAAAAACAAAGGTGTAGATGTGTGTTTTTAGTTGTAACATTAAATTACATCATTAAAATAACATGCAATATTGTTAAATCAGATAAACACAACAGAAAACTTGAAGCGTCTCTACTTTGCTCATAAAATGAAAATAATTCAGAGTCGGTGTTGCGAAATGTAACTTTTGGGCAAACAAAGAAGCATCAAACTCCACCCTCCTCTGATCATCAGATATTAACACTGAAGGACAGAAACACTCATACATTTAGAGTTTATTTATACCTCAATCAGTATGAGTACTGAGAGAGAAAAAACACAGTCATACCAAAAATATCAGACCTGCTCCCCTGTGATAGCTTTATCTGTAAACTTCTGAGTTCTCCACACTCGCTGCGACTGCAGAGCAGTAAATGTGATAAGAGGCTGCAGGTTTTTCAGCACTTTATCAGTGTTTTATGGTTCTTCTGTCTGCAGCCTGATCGCATCCTTTCAGAACTCACCAGAATAGATTTACTGTTTTGGGTGAGGGTCCCACACTAAGCGACACAATGGCAACAGTGGAAAAAAAAACAAGTCTCTTTTAACAGGAAGAACCCTCTACCAGAGCCAGGCTCAGGAAGGGCCAGAGATGGGGACTCGTGACTCAGACTTAGACTTGAGCCGCTCTTAAAGTGCCTGTGACATCAAATTTTTGTAATAAATATGAATGTATTTTTGGAAAGATAACATTTATAACATTCCAAGCAAATTCGAATGCGGGTAATACTTTAACTACTGACAACAACTCCACAAATCCAACTCCACGAATTCTCTCTTTGAACTTCAATTTCACTGTGTTTCCTATAAAGTGATGCCGTTCACTCTGTTTAAAGTGAAGGCAGCCAGATCAATATAAAGAGGAAGGTTAAATTTAGTTTGTGCCAAAGAGGAAGGACAATAAGTCAACAAGGTGTATGGAGAACTGTTACATTGTACAGCTAATCTACCCTAATATATATATATATATATATATATATATATAAACAAATACCAAGATTTTATTTAAGTTATTTGTAATCTACTGAAGCATATGCTTCTAATAGTATTTAAATTTAAATCGCTTAGATTGAAGTTAACTTGGAAATCATTACTTTAACATAGTAGCTTACTTTATGTTACTTTCTAACATAGTAGCAACTGTTTTGTCCAAAAACAGTTTTTTCTTTTGTACTAAAGTAAAAAAAAAGTGAACTCTGAAAGGGTTTTGTGACAATATGATGTAAGAATCTATTAAAACAATCAATAATGTGGGATGGCACAAAGTGGCACCACTGCCCTAACAAGGAATACAGTAATAATTGACTGGAAGAGGCTTTTACTTGAATAAACGCCCCTGATCCAAAAAAGTCTCCCCAGAGTCCATGTTGAGTTATCATTAAAAAGACCTACAAGTAACTAACAGCACTGCTGACGGGTGAAGAACTGCTGGCCTCTAGTGGATCACTGCAGCTCTGACTGACACTAAATCTTTTCCAGAATAGGACTGAAATGTCATTTTGATAATCTCTCAAAATATGCAGCAATTTACAGAAAGGTTGAAACAGTAAAATAATATTTTGATTATTTTGAAATAGCTAATTTAATTTAAACTACATTAATAAACAGTTATTTGTCATTTAAAAGACTCAGACCCAGTGAAATTAAATAAATATTTGTAATTTTTGCAGACAAGATTAAATAAAAGTTATTCAGTTCTTTGATTGCAAGGTTCAAGTTTTTTTTATTTTCAAATTTTTCAAATTTTTGTTTTTTGTTTTCGACATGTCACTGCCTATTTTTTCAAATTTGAATGTCAGAAGGTTAATTTCATTCTGGTCATTCCATTCAGGCTATGACTTTGAGGTTTTGTAACTTTTCTACTTTAGAAAATATTTAACTTTATTTTCAAAGGTTTTCCTCGTGGATAAAACAAAGAAATTCCTAAAAAAAATATTTGAAACTGAAATATATGTATTTTTTCCAACAGTAGATGAAACCATAATACTTTTTTCTTTTTGCTAGCATTTAGCTACTTTAAATTTTAGCTGGAGTTTTGTTACTTTTAATCAGTGTTTTGCTGTTGCTAAGTCAGCCTTCTGCTACTTTTAGCTTTAAGCATGCATTTTGCTACTTTTGATTTTCAGCCAATGTTTTGGTATTTTTCAGTTTTAGGAAGCATTTTACTAATTTACATTTTAGATTTGGTACATTTAGGCAGCATGTTGCTTTTTTTTATACCTTTTTATCTTTAACATTTTGCTTTTGACTTTCAGCTTGTGTTTCTGCCATTATTAGGTTTTAGCAAGCCTCTTGCTTTTTTTTTTTTTTTTTTACATTTTTGCTAACCTTCTGCTACTTTTAGCTTGCATTTTTCTTTTTTACTTTTAGCAATTTTTAGATTGTAGCAGGAACTTAGCTCCATTTAGACAGATTTTGCAACTTTTGGCTTTTATCTGTTTGTTTTAGCTTTAAGCTAGCATTTTGCTACCTTTAACTTAAAGCTAGACAAGCTTTTTGCTACATTTAGATAGCATTCTGCTTGTTTTAGCTTTAGATTTTGTGTTTCAGCTTCACCAAGAAATGTCTTCAGTTTTTCAGCATTCACACTAAATTCCCTTGACATTATACAATATTTAAGTTTAGTAAATAACTTGACAACAGTTACCCAGCAATGTAAATAAATATGTAGCTAATTATAAGATTTATTTATGTCGTGCTTCAGTGACTTTCAGTTTCTTTATAATAAGCTGTGTATATTTTTACTTTATAGAAATCTGCAATATTGGTGGAAAAGATGATATAGGACTGTCTTTTTTAATCTGCACCACTTCACCTGCAGCAGTCATCAGGTTTCAGACTGGTTTTAACCAAACCAATGCTGAGCACATTATCAGTGCCTGTAATCCACCCCTCCATCTGTATTGAACTCATTCTGAGGTCTGGATGGACAAACACTCCATGTGCTTACAGAAGCAGGTGTCAGGCTTCAGGTGCTTGTACACACACATGTATACACTCATGGTTAATTATTTATCCAGCCATTGAAATGCTGACATGCACACCATCCTGGTTGTAGTGTCACTTTAGCAAAATGCTTTGTTCAGTCACAGGTGCTGATGGGACGAGTGTGCATCAGGATAAAAGCTCAGAGAAAAGACTTCTGTGGAAAAAAAAGATTATAAACAAATTTAAATTAATATTTATTTATGTCAGTTATTGAATATGCAGCAGAATTGTCACCATGGAGGGATGAACACTACATCATGCAGCTTTCTTCTTTCACAACAAGGATTTTTATATCAACTTTTAAGAAAAAATCTGTATTTGTCAAGGGTTAAAAATCTTTATGGGCAGAAAATGAAGGTGGGTGATAATGTTTTTGCCCACGTTACCAAATTACCTCATGAAGCACTGGATGAAACTTGCAGAAAATAATCCCTGGATGTGTATCTACTGCTGATTAACAAACAAGCAACCTAAAAAAAGACAAAAATTACCACAATTTAGTGAATATTAAAGATATTGGCCTAAAATGTAGTGTTAGTAGCAGATTTATCTTCAACACAACGCATACAACACTCTGAGCACTAACAAATTTGCAAGATGTTAAAAAAAACACAGACAATCAGAGAAAAATAAGAGAATAAAGCCTATAATAAAATTCGGGGGGAGTGGGGGTGACTTTATTTTTTATTTTGAAACGGGTTTTAGTGCCATTATGTTCTTTTTTCACAATTTCCACATAGATATGAACAGGTTTATTTTAGATCTTGCTCTATTAATAGTCCTCAATTATATTTTCCACAGAAAAGAGGTGAAGTCTGTTTTCTCGAGCGGTGGAAGCGAGCGAGTGTGGACGAAACCATTCAGTAAGTGGGGGGAATGTTGACGCGTGTACTAAAAACTAATTTCGTTATAAAATACATTTTGAAATGTAAGATTGTTTAATTAGACATTTATTTGCACATGAACATAATATAAACGACCAGCAGAGGTTTACTGGCTAGAAAAGTCGATTTAATGGTTCTTGGAAAGACGAACACCCCTTTCAGTGCAGAGTTGGTCGCGCCGGATGAAAACCGAGCTCTGAGCCACATCTTCCACTAAATGATGAAGCCACTTCTGGCAGGACAAACCTAGCTTAAAAGGCGGTAATTAGGCTAATTTGTGTAAAACGTCGCTTTTGTTTTTGGTGTTTTGTCTCTTGAAAAGTGGGTCAAAGTCGCTAAAGTATCGATTTGCCCCCAGTTTTTCTCAGTTTCATCAGTAAGACTGCTGTAAGTTAAGTTCGACAGCCGCCGGACGACGTAAAGGTGGGGAAGTAGAGCTGAAAAAAAGCGGACCTTTTCAACAGAAACACCTGCCAACGAGCCCTCACACAGGTAGGTTCGTACTTGTTTTAAATCGTTATATGTGTTTTCCCACTGTAACATTCAGTGTGTTAACTCCGCTGTTCCTCGGGGCAGAAGGAGGGTGTTTTAGGGACTACACCCATTGCAGACTCGCCCTCATCAAAATAAACAGCCTGAGAATATTTTACAGTTCCAATTAAACCTAAAATACACTTTTTAAAGGCAGTGTAAGCTTTACTAGCTGCATAAACCGTGAATACAGCTGGTAAATATTGCAACTTTAATGAAAATAACTGAAGACAAAAGGCATTAATATCACATTATTATTAATGCATATCACAGTATCACAACTAGAACTTAAAATATCTTGTCTTTCATACTTTGTGAACAAAAATCAATTTTGAACAGGATGCATGTTGTTTATGTATGTTTTTCATGGTAATGAATTAATAAATTAATTGAGATGTTGATTTTGGAAGCTGTAATATAAGAAAACAGCATCTTTGTCTTGCCATAATAAAGACAAATGTACAAAAAGAGTACAAACTATAAATTATAAACATTTGTAGAATGCAATGCAGTTTTGGATTTAAAAGACCAAAGTAACAATGTTCATTCATTCTATTTATTATGCAAATGGAACTGCATATAATATACAATAGCATTAACATAAATGCAGAGCACAAAGCTTATTTCCATTGTGGTCCAACACAATCATAACATAATCATAATAATAATAATAATAATAATAATAATAATAATAATAATAATAATAATAATAATAATAATTTATATATTTAAAAGGAGTTTTCATTACTACTTAAACCAAGCACAAATACATTTCTAAATTAAAGGTTATTATTATTTCAAGGGATGCAGTTTTGGACTAAGCTCATCTTGTAATGAAGGAGGATGTGTTGAGGATGTCTCAAAGTTTAGGTCATTGCTTCTGGAAGTTTAATTATTATTCCTACTGTGGTTCTTGAGATATTTTGCTAACAGACAGATGCAGGCAAAAGCAGCGAACTGTAAAAAAATAACCTACTTTTCTGTCACTTTTCTGTTTGTTTATAAGACATGACATATATTGGAGAGTATACTGCAGACTGATAAAGATGTTTTTGACCAACAGAAATATTTGCTTGTTCCTCTCGGGTCTTAATTGATCTCCTGCTACGTGCACGCCCCCAGATTGGTGGTTGCTCTGCCTCATTTCATATGCCGTAACTTTACTATCCTGTTGCCTTGACGACTGGTGTGTCGGGGGACACATCCCTCCTGGATCAGTTTTTTTTTCCGATACGAGTTTAGAGTCTGTGCTGAAAGTGAGAATTTTTTACGAGCTCTCTCTCTCTCTCTCTCTCTCTCTCTCTCTCTCTCTCTCTCTCTCTCTCTCTCTCTCTCTCTCTCACACTTTTTT
>JAUBOC010000071.1:6855236-6871716 GCA_032275365.1 Anablepsoides cearensis
TGTTTACATGCAGACATTCCCTTTTTACATCACTTCCTGTTTCTTCACATGCAAATATCTCAACAACCGTTTATCTCGGCAACGTGAAATTTGTTTTGCAACATGTTATCATTGTTATTTTTCCAAAAATGCATTCATGTTTGTTACAAAAAATTTGATGTCACAGACACTTTAAGCTCAATTTTCAAACTTTTAGAAGCCACAGCTACTTTTTACTTAATTGAACCATTAGAAACAAACTTTGCAGGAGTTTAATAAAAAGTTTTTTTTATTTGCACATTTAAAGTGCAGTACGGACATAAAACCCCAGTTTTTTATTTTCAATGAATTAAAACGGAGGAATTCAGCTTAAATTTAAGATTCCCTCTAATTTTGCGTCTCCCGTCTTGAAAAGCTGCAAGGGTTTGTGCTTTTCATCATGTGGAGCTGCAGTGAGGCGATCTGACACTTCATTAAAAGGAAAACGTTCACTCTCTATTCTGTGCCTCTGATTAAAAACAATTTGATTTTTTTTTTTTATTAAACTGTTGCAGTGCTCTTTAACATAAAAGCACATCCAAACTGTTAAATTTCATTTTTAAAGGGTTTCAATAAAGCCTGAATCAACTCATTCTGGACCAAACACCAGGTAAATTGCGCCCCCTACCTGAGGAACTCGTGAATGCCGGTCTCGCTGAAGGAGCCCCTGAGGAGAGCGAACTTCATCTTGCGAGCGTTGATGGCAGCCATGGCGGGGTAGCCGAACCCACCAATACCCAGGGAGGCCTCCAGGTCCATCTGGGCGCCCGCCTCAGTCCAGAGCCAGCTGATGGGAGGACGGAACATCAGGAAACTAGAATTTAAACACTGATATAATTCAGGACTTCAGCTCTTACCCCCACATTTTCTTCTTATACTTCTCAGCCATCTTCTTCATCACCTCCAAGTAACCGTTTCTCCCAGACGCACCTGTTAAAATAAAGACGGTGAGAACTCTAAAATAACACCGTGCATCAGTGAGTATCTGGGCGGGGGCTTACCCGTGTCCAGGATGTGAGGCAGGACGCCGATTATACACAGCTGACTGTCGTCACAAGTCTTCTTCAGGACGTCTTCGCTCAGGATCTGACGGTCAGAAAACGGATTAAACAAAAGTTCAAACGATTTAAGATCGATCCTAAGCTGCCGACGCTCGCGCTGACCTCCACCAGCTCAGGGGCCGGAGCGTTGTCGGCGAACAGATCCATCGCCTTCTCGATGATGTCGCCACGGGTTCGACCTCCCTGGTAGTCCTCTGGCTCCTCCCCTTTGCGGAAAATTTTGATGGTGGGAAATCCTCGGATCTAAAACATTTCATTAATTCCAGGGTCAGAGGGGCGGAGCCAGACTTACAAACAAAACAAAAGACTCTCATTGGAAATTGACCTGATTTGTTGGATATGTTTTCTCATTTTATGTCTCATAGTTGTAGGATGTCAATTACAGACCTTTCATCTTTTTAAGTGGGAGAACGAAAATAAAAATAAATAGAGCCACAGTTACATTTGATTGTTTTGTAGCTTAACTGAATGATAAAAATAAATCAGTGCTCTTTAAAATAAAAAAAAGCTTCTCAGTCAAGATGACATTAAAAAGAACTCCTGCAGACCTTCAGTCAACATGAAATCACTTCCTGTTTGAGATCAAACGTTTAAAATGCAACAAACAGATCAAAGAAGAATAAATATAGAAACATAACGACACGTTTGCAAACTTACACCCAATCTCAGTGCATTTTTTATAAGCATTAGTTTTGCACTCACCCCGTAGCGGCTGGAGATCACCTGGTGCACGGTGGCGTCCACGGCCCCGAGGCGAACCCTGCCCTTGGTCTGCTCCTTCACAGCTGTGGCTGCAGCTGTCCACTCAGGCTCCAGACTGGACAGGAGGGAGGAGACGAGCTCAGCTGTAAACATTTTAAGTTTTTGGTTTCCGTCACGAGAAGGCTCTGCCGTCAAACTCACTTCTTGCAGTGCCCACACCAGGGAGCGAAGAACTCCACCAGCCACACCTCGTCGCCGTCCAGCACCGCCTTATCGAAGTTGTCGTCGGTGAGCTCAAACACGTCTTTCTTGTTGCCGTCTCCTGCTCCTCCGCTCTGCTGGAAGCCAGTTATGTTGCTTCAACAGATTTTACTTATAATAATTATTTAAAAAAAACAACAACAGAACTGCTCCTCCAGCTACCTGCTTGCTGTAGCCAGACCCTCCTGACCTGCCGCTCAGCCTCTCCTTCACCAGACTGCGCAGAGAGTTCATGGCTCCGTCCACGATCGCCTGGCTGCTGCGGCCCCCTGCAGGCGTAAAGGAAGAGCTTAGGGGTCTTAAATAAAGCGTTATGAGCAATAGACATATGAAAACACAATAACAAAAGCTTTAATTTAAACCCATCTGCTCTGCTTTGGTACCTTGGTAGTCCTCCGGTTTGTTTTTGTTGGCTCCAAAGATCTTGATGGTGGGGAACCCTCTGACGCCGTACTGCCCTCCCAGTGATTTGTGCTGGTCAGCGTCCACGGCTCCGACCTTGATGACCCCCTGAAACAAACACAGCACTTAAATTTGAATCGTTTAAGGTTTAAAATGAAAAGTCATCTTGAAAGTAAAAGTGATTTAAACAAACAGAGAGTCTCAATTTCAACTGAATTCACAGCCTGACAATGAAATGATCTGTGCCTCCAATTTAAACAGTGCTTCGGTATATAATGATATAATTAAAACCTCTTATTTATTATTACTACTTTGTAATTGAACAGTTTAGCTTTGATTTCAGCATTGTGTTACTGTCGGGTGAAGGGATAAAGTTTCCATTTTCAGTCAAAACATTCCTCATATTTCACAAAATCCCAGGCAGAACAGAGTCAGACAACGTGAGGATGTCTGGAGCAAAATCATTACTTTTCACTGTCAAAGTGACATTTATAACAATAAAGTAGAGAAAATCATCAATTTTTTTAAAATATATTTATTAACTTGTTTGTAGACTGGCTGATGCTTGTCTTTTTATTCATTATATACTTAATGCTGTTGATATAACAAAATGAAACAAACTTTAATCCACCACCTAGTAATTATCTGCAGATAGAGCGTGAGGACACTTTGCAACTTAAAGCGGAAAGTGACGCTGATAAAGATAAGACAAGTTTTTTTTTTAAATGCAGACATTTTATATTTTCCACTGGCTCAGATATTTTTTACATTTTAAAGACAAACAAAAACTTGCACAAAAAAAAATCTGTATTTAACTATGTGTCATTTTATTTATAATAATAAACTTACATTTTCTTTCAGTATTCTCATGTTTGTTTCAATAAATCTTTAGGTTAAAGATGATTTTGACCAAATCAAGAGTTGTAGATAAGCCAGAATACATTTATTTCTGTTAACTGACGGTGTGTAAATATAGTGACAACACGGTGACATCAGGAGCTCCGTTTACCTTGAGGGCCGTGGCCGCCTTCTTCCACTCCGGAGTAAGGCTCTGACAGTGGCCACACCTGTAAGAATATACAAGAAGTGAGAAATAAAGCAAACTTGTACAGGTGTTTAGTGATTAAACACAGACTATATGGATGAAATCCAGGGAAACTGTGGGAATGTGAAATCATGATCCTGATAAAAAAAAGCATCTTTTTAGTGACAGAATCAAACTGTAATAAGACTTAATGACTCCTTTAAGGAATGCATATCAGAGTTTTAAACTGAAGACCATTTTATGAGAAGGAACCGAGTTACAGACGATTTGGTCAAACCTTGAAAATGACTGGTTTTCTGCTGGCTAAGTTCCATTAACTGGTGGCCATCAGTTCCAAAAGAGCTGCATAATCACACCCACTGATTACTACATGTAATAATATCCACCCACTGCTTCACTAGATATTTTGCTAACACTACAAACTAAAACACAGCCTTTGTGGGCGTGTATAAATAGATAAACCTGCAGCAAGTGCCTGTCACTGAGCCATAAATCATTTGACTAAACTCTTTAGGTTTTGAATAAACTGGACTTTATGGACTCACCATGGAGCATAAAACTCAACCAGCCACAGACTGTCACTCTGGATCACCTCCCTGTTGAAGTTGGAAGGCGTGAGCTCAATAACATCATCACTGGACGAATACATGGCTTGAACAGACAGGAGCAGTGAGCAGCCCAGAACTCCTGAAAAAAAAAGAAGAAAATAACAGGTTGAACATCTTTAAATGAGCCTCACAGCCAACTTCGTTCAATTAAAGTTACATTAACTAAAAATAAAGAACTAGAATGTACTCATAAAGCTCTTATGGAAAGTAATAAGCAAAACAAACGTGTATTAATTGATTTAATTCATCGATAATGAAGGCCTGGTTGTCCTTGCTTGCTGCACCAAAACTTAGCTATTCAAGCTAGCTACACCGGATGAAAACACACACACATGCACGTGCCATCAACACGTCCTATTTGATTTAAACACAAGAAGAAAAAAAGTGCTTTCCGTGATAACTCACCGAGTAAAAACGGTCCCATGGTTTTAACTTCTCCCTCGTCGACTCCTCACAACAAACACCACACACACTAGAAGCGCTGCCGCTGCGTTCCCACAAAACTACACCAGGAAAATAAGGCTCACCGTGGCCCGCGCTGATTGGTCCGCTGCTAGCGACGCTGAGCTTTCTGATTGGTCCGCTGCCGGCGAGGCTGAGATTCGACCAATCAGTGCGCGCCGTGTAGTTCCAGTGATGGGAGTTGATGGAAGCGACATAAAACTGCATCAGAAAAATATGTAAGATATCACAGGGCTGACTCATCCTTATGGTGTTATGATGGGATCCTGCTCGGAAGTAAATTCATTTGTGGTTTGTGCCTTATTAAAAAATGCATACTCGGTTTTAAGAAAAAAAAAAAAAAAAAAAAAAAAAGACATTATTTAGGTTAATAGGTGTTTTTTAAGCAATGCATTGGAACACAGTCAAATACATCTTTACCAAACATTTAAGAAAACACAATTAAAACAACAAGGTCTTTAGTTGTATAGTAAAAAAAACCTTCGTTTTGATGTGTTTTTGTCCTGTTTAGTGGCAGTTTTTAATCCACTTTTCATGATGTGTTTTTTCTAAATGATTTGTTTTGCTCCTTAACGCCACAAGTTTCCATCTTGTATTATATATTTAATTATTTCAGCCCTTTAAAAACACGAGCTGTAAGAAACATCTGTTGGCCTACACTAATAAAAAAACAACAACACATGAAGTTCTTGTACAATAAATGAAATGAACAAAAACATAGCAGGTAGAAAGTAGTATAATATAAAATATATTGTTATTTATCAGCCTTAAAATTCAATGAAGAAAGCTAAAATCTAGATAAAATGTTCATATATTTTTTATTTGAATCCACACTAATATTACTTTATATTAAAAAAATAAACTTATTTTTATCCCATCTTTGCTGAAAACTAGAAAACCAATAACAGTAGTGCAATGTGTAAACATGGCCACTAGAGGGAGACAAACCACCGCCTGACCGTCAACAATGCAATGCAAGCGCTCTGAAGTTTGTTTAAACTTATATCCAGGCCCATTTCTTTATACCAGACATTTGTTAGTCAAATAGATTTCCACTGACGATACCTCCCACCCTCTCTACGAATTTAGTCTGCTTTCTCACAAATGTTAATATTAAAGCGTCGCAGTGTTTGATCAGATATTAACGATGCTGATTACGATTTTACAATAAATGGTGGACGATTTCGTCCTGATTTAGGTTAACAGTAATACGTCTACATTCTTGCACGGTCTCCTTCACGATTGATGTGCTGAATGTGCGCTGAATCTACAAACTGTAAACAATCAAGCTGGAGTCAGAAACCGGAAGTACAGAGCTAGCTAACTCAACTAACCGTTTGGTTTGTAATATCGCTGCTTTATGCACAACGGTATTCACTTCTGTTTTATTATTCGACTGCTAATCGTTGTCAGCGACTAAAGCTCTTTAGAATGTGTCATATTAACGGTTTTAGAGGTTTCGTGTTGCTAATTTGTTAGCATTTTGTGCCAATGCGCGTTCCTCGGTATTATTTTGAAATTCCTGACCGGAAGTATCCTTCTGCATGCGGCTAACTTGACAACAGGCGCACTTCGACGCCAACTTTCTGCGAGCGCACAGGCGCACTGTTCTCTGCCAAACAGCGGAGTTCATGCCGCAGTCACGTCTGAGAAAACATTTTGATTCTGACATTTCTCTGCCTGAAACTTGGACTTTAGACGGTTTCCCGGAAGATTGATGCGTCGGTTCACCTGCGTCCACTTCGCCTGTTGACACTTCTGCGGAAACCTCTCTGTTCTGCGGCTGGGGGGGACGGCTCGTCGGAACCGAAATGTGGGGGATCCAGAGGAGCCGCTACGCCGACTGTAACGGCTCGGAAGCCAGCGAGGAGGCGGAGGTGGTGGTGAATATCGGCGGGGTGAAGCAGGTGCTGTACGGGGACGTGCTGAGCCGCTTCCCGGACACTCGACTGGCGGAGCTGGTGGACTGTTCCCTGAAGTCTCCGGAGGAAATCTCCTCGCTGTGTGATGACTACGACCCGGACACCGGGGAGTTTTATTTTGACAGAGACCCCGAAGCGTTCAAGTGCGTAATCGAGTTGTATTATTACGGAGAGATCCACATGAAAAGAGGCATCTGCCCAATGTGCTTCATGAAGGAGATGGACTTCTGGAAAATCGGCTCGGATTTTCTTGACGACTGCTGTAAGAGCCACTTGAAGGAGGTGGAGGATGAACTCGCGGAGATCGCCGAGCGAGTCAGAACCATCCTGGTGGACCGAGAAGGAGATCCGGCTGCCGTCGGCTGGCAGCGCTTCCAGGTTTCCCTCTGGAGGCTGATGGAGAAGCCGGAGTCCTCGCTCGCTGCGCACGTCATCGCCATCCTTTCCTTCATCTTCATCCTCATCTCCTCCGTGGTGATGTGCGTGGGCACGATCCCCGACCTGCAGATGGAGGACTCGGAGGGGAACCTGACGGAGCACCCGACCCTGGAGGTCATCGAGACGGTGTGCATCGGCTGGTTCACCATCGAGTACCTGCTGCGCCTGATCTCCTCCCCGAACAAAGTCAGATTCGTCCTGGCCTTCATGAACATCATCGACTTCATGGCCATCATGCCCTTCTTCGTGGTGCTGATCCTCACCTCGTTCGGCGCGGGGGTGATGGAGCTGGCCAACGTGCAGCAGGCCATCCAGGCTTTACGCATCATGCGCATCGCGCGCATTTTCAAGCTGGCGCGCCACTCCTCCGGACTGCAGACCCTCACGGCGGCTCTGAAGAGCAGCCTGAAGGAGCTCGGGCTGCTCCTCATGTACATGGGCGTGGGGGTCTTCCTCTTCTCCGCGCTGGGCTACACCATGGAGCAAAGCCACCCGGACACCCTGTTCACCAGCATCCCGCAGTCCTTCTGGTGGGCCGTGATCACCATGACCACGGTGGGCTACGGGGACGTGTACCCCAAAACCACCTTGGGTCGGTGCAACGCGGCCATCAGCTTTCTGTGCGGGGTCATCGCCATAGCGCTGCCCATACACCCCATCATCAACAACTTCGTGCTGTTCTACAACAAGCAGCAGGTGCTGGACACCGCGGCCAAGCACGAGATCGAGCTGATGGCGCTGCGCACCGGAGAGGGCGAGCTGGAGGACGCGCCGGGGCGTCGGGAGCACGTGTGCGGCTCCGGCGCGCGACTCTGGGACCACACGGCGAGCTCCTCGTGCCACAGCGAGACCTTCTTACCTCTGTTGAGGAGTCCCAGAGGAGGGGCCAGCATCCGGACCCCCAGCGCGGAAACCAGCTTTGAGAGCACAGCTGAGGCCGCCGAATATTTTGCTTCATAGACTGAAAAAAAACTTGCCTGATCTGAGAGAGGACAACGTAACAACAACAATAACAACACATACACAAAATGAAAAGAAGAAGAAGAAGAAAAAAATACAAAAACAAGACATTAAACAAAGGCCTGCATCGCTTGAAGGAACGCGCTCCTCGCATCATGGTTTTAATTCACAATGACCCCCTGCTCTTGATGAGTTAATGCTCAGAATATGTGTTGAGAATGACTCTCAGCTACTACCACACCAAATCCTAGCTCAATATCTGTAAAAGTAACGGAATTCTAGACATTTAGAACTGCCAATAATTGATTAGCGGAAGCTACAATCTTTAATAGGTGTGATCCTAAAAGTTAATCAGTTGTAGATGCACATCCAGAGAATATTTACTGAGAGTTTTATTCAAATCAGTCCAGTGGTTCAGGAGATATTTTGCTAACAGATGAATGAGTTTGACAACAATGGTTAAAACTAAAGTTTTAGACAAAAATCATACACAATAATTAATGCTCGGAGTATGTTTTGCAGCTGACTATCAGTTACCACCAAATTTTGGCTCAATATCTGTAATAGTAGCTGAGTTAATGTAGAGTTATGTTCATAATGATAGCAGTGTGTTTTAAAAGGTGAGTAAATCTCAAAATATTCAAATAAATTATATTTTAATGAACACAAATGCATTCTGGACACTGCACGTTCTGTTTCAAAGCAAAAAAAGTAGAAAAATAATTGAATAAGACAGTTTTTTACAGAAAGTCGAGAAATACAATGTTCAGAAAAATAGCAGTGTTGACGTCTTTCTTTACAAACTCTAAATTATACTGTATAAACTAAGAATCCTAGACTAATATTTATTTGCATAACCACGGTTTCTGATAACAGCTTCAGATCTGTGGTACATGGAGTCCACCAACTTCTGGCACCGGTCAACAGGTACTGCAGCCCAGGACACAATTCCTCTGTATTTCTTGGTTTTGTCTCACGAACAGCATTTTTTATGTCAGCCCACAGGTTTCTTATGGGATTAAGGTCCACTCCATTACTTGAATTCTCTCTGTCTGGAACCATAATTTTGCTCACTTGCTGGTGTGTTTGGGGTCATTGTCTTGTTAAAACACCCGTTTCAAGGTTTTTTTCTTCTTCAGCATACAGCAACATGACTTCTTCCAGTATTCTGGTGTTCTCAAACTGATCCATGATCCCTGGTGTGCAATAAAAGGACCAACACGATAGTATGAGAAACATCCAATGCTTGAACCACCATGCTGTACCATCTTCACTGCATGAGTTCAGAGTTTGCAGGACGACTAACAGTCTGTGGCCCTCAGACCCAAAGAGAACTGTTTTACTTTCATCAGTCTACAAAATATTACACCACTTCTTTTTAGGCCAATCAATGTGTTCTTTGGCAAATTGTAACTCCTTCAGCATGTCTTTTTGTTAACAATGGGACTTTGGGGGGACTTGCTGGTAGCTTGGCTTCACAGACGTCATCTGATTGTTGCAGTGCTCACAGGCAATCACAGATCATTGGCTGAGCCTTTGCCATTTTGGTTATTCTCTGATCCATTCAAATAGTTGTTTTTCTTTTTCTTCCTCGACTGTCTGGTTTTGGCTGCCATTCTAAAGCATTTGATATCATTTTAGCTGAACAGCCCATCATTTTCTGCACCTCCTTGTAGGTTTTCCCCTCTTTTATTAATTTTTCGATCAAAGAAAGCTCTTCTTCTGAATAGTGTCTTGAACGACCCATGTTACTGTTTTTCAAGAACAAATGTGACCTATCATATCAAAATGAGGATTAAGTCAAATTTGGTCAAAATGACTTAATTTTCAGATTCCTGGCTTTAAATGTTACCTGGATCATTCTGATATCTTAAGTAAATCCATATATATGACCTAGTTTGTCTTGTTGGTTACAATAATGCATAAATATTTGGTCTGAATCCTAATTTTATGTAATTTTAATGAGAAATTTGTGATGTCCTTATAAAGAGGAAACATTAAATTATATTTGAAAAGAAACAAAAACATTTCTAGCTCAAATGGAAAACCCCAAAATTTTAAGGAATTTTCCCTCAAAATCAGTTTTTTTGTTGCTACTGCTCAAAAAAGTGCTTCGAAATTTTGTTTTATAATTATATTTCAGACAGTTCATTCAAATGATACATTGATAACACATTTATTCATTATGTTATGACAAAATGCAATTTTTGCAACCGTTTTAATCAAAACACTATATTTACCTATTTCTCCATAAACCACTTTTAGACTTAATCCTCGTTTCGATGTGATGGGTCACACATGCACATCTAGCATATGCAGCATCAGTTACCTTGATCCTTAAAAAAGGGCCACCTGTTTAACAGCTGTTTTTTTCACATAATCAGTGGTCTTACTATTGAAACTACTATTTTTCTGAACCTTGTATTTCTCGACTTTCTGTAAAATATTGTCTTATTCAATTACTTTTCCTACTTTTTTGCTTTGAAACAGAACGTGCGTCCAGAATGCATTTGTGTTCATTAAAATACAATTTATTTGAATAATTTAGAGATTTACTCACCTTTTTAAACACACTGCTATTATTATGATCAGAACTGTATGTGTTTCGTAAAGCCAGTCGGATGTGGCAGCCATTTTGAATGCCTTTGAAACTTAAAGTTGATCAGTTGTAGGTGTGCATCCAGTGATTACTCTCTGAGAGTTTCATTCAAATTTGTCCAGTGGTTCATGAGATATTTTGCTAACAGTACAGTCAAACAGAGACACAATAAAAAACATGCTCTGATAACAACATACATACGTGAGATTTTACACAGTGAGTTTGTGTCCTGAGCGGTTTAGTTTGCTCACCTGCACCCAAATGTCACACTTCTACTGTAGATCTCTCTGTAGCTTCTTATTCTAATGTATGAATGCTTTAAGATGATCATAGTGTTAATAGTTCTAATGAGAGTGTACAAACATCAAAATGACAGTGTAATAAAATGGTTCCAGTGAAGCTAGTGTTGCTCAAACTTTGTTTCTCTTTGTGCTATGATTTCTGTAAGTGTGTAACTGCAGCTGTGTCGTTTTGCCTGATTTCCTTTATTATTGGGCTGGACTTCACAATCCTCAGGCTGCCTGATTTGCTTTGATGAGTTCAGATTCTGCCGCAAATCTTTGTCAGCAAAATCCTGGAAGAGCAAAAAGAAATAATACAGATTTCAATTTAAACAAACAAAAAAAAAAACTTTGTTAAAATTTACTGAAAAGCTAAACGTGAGCTGAACATTGTTTTCTAAAATGTTTAAAGAAGATAAGTCATGAGGAACAGAAAAACTACAATAAAAGAGTGAAGAAAGAACAAGAAGACAGAAAAAATGAAGAAAAAGGAGCCATAAAAAGGCAAAAAAGTCCAAATAAGATGACATAAAACCACAAATAGAAAGCTTAAGAAGATATAAAATACAAAATGAACACCAGCAGACAAATAGACAAAGGATGCTTATGTGTAAAAATGATAAAAGATGCACAAAATAACAAGCTTGACACTAAAAGGATTTGTAAAGTGAGATAACAAGACAAAAACATGCTTAAAATTACAATTAGGACACATCAAATGATTAAAATCATTTATTCTTTTATTTATTTAATTTATAAAAACAGTAAAATGTCCACTAAAAACAAAGTAAATCCATTATTGAATGAAAAGGGTGCAGAAAGAAGAACGAAATCCTAAAAAGACATAAGAAGACAAAAGGAAGCATTATGTGAATTTCAAAGAGCACAAAATTTTTGAAGTACTTGATTAGATCTCTGTAATTCTAATAAGGTCAAATATTGCAAAACTTCTGAAAACAGCAAAAAACAAACACAACTGTCTTGAATGAGCTAAATGTTTTGACAGTTTATTGGTTGAAGTAGCTGAAAGTTTGAGTTTCAGTCTAATAAAAGTACAGAAGAAACTCAAAACAAGAGAGAACGCTGAGTCAGCATTTACAAAAAAAACAAACGAAAAAAAAAAAAAAAACTAGAGGAAAAAAAATTGTGTCCAGTTGTGATTAAAGTTGAAAGCGTGCCCCGCAGGTCTAACACCAAATCCACACCATGGGAGTGACATTTAGAAATGTTCACACTTTAAAAAAAAAAACTCCCACTCCATCAGTCTGAGTGATGTGGAACCTGCTGCACAAAACAGAACAATCAGCCGACACAGCAGGGGGAAGCGTTAATGTCTAACCTGTCACAGGATGATTTATATCAAACTAAAACCAGCTCAATTTGATTTTTAAGACGAAAACACTGAAGATATTTTGAACATCAGAAGGCCTGACGGTGAATTAGCTTCACGGTTTGATGAATGAATGACTTTGATTTCGCCTCCCTGACGTTCTGGAGAGTCAGTCTGTGTTACAACCTGTCAGCTCCAACTCTTCTTCAGGGTCTTGTTTTTCCCACTCAGCCTGAAAAGGAAAGAACACGAAGGTGGTCAGTGTGCAGACTGTCCACCCACTCGTGCAGGACTGCTATCTCAGCCGTCCAGCAGCAGATCCACACGTGTCGCAGCAGGAGACGCGGCTCTTTGTCCTCCCTGACAGGTGAAGCGGGACAGTCAAAGGCCTGCATTGTCCCAACAGCTCGCCCCCCTCAGCAGGTGCCAAACAAAACACGTGCAAGTTCAAATTTAGAGCCGCATGCATCGTCCAAGCATCCCTCCTCCTCCCCCTCTCCAGCCGCCCACCTAACACACACACATTTGCTCTCACACACACACACACGTCTGCCCATTCAGCCACAGTCGTGTGAGATGTGCTCCACGAGAGGCCTGCCCTGATCTGTACTAATCACCAGGTTTTCACGCCCACGAGTCGCTCATCTGCAGCACTCTGTGGGTGTTTAAGATAAGCCGTTAAGCAAAATCATCCCTTCAGCAAAATAGTTGCTAATGCTTCTTACTTTTAAACGAACAAATAGCTTTGTTTGTTTGTTTGTTTGTCTGTAAGTCTCAGACAGCTTTTTTGTGTGAAACAAAAGTGACTCGTCGCATCAATCGGAGGGTTAAGTCCCAAAGTGGCAACTATAGGGAATTAGTTATATGAAATATCTAAAACAAAATCTTTTAAAAAGTATTTTTTAAAGCAGTAGCTACAAAAAACATGATTTTGAGCAGCAAAAACTTATTTATGTCATTTTTCTCTGCGAGCTAGCAGCAATGTTTTTCTTCCCAGCTGGTAAATCTTTAAATGCAAATATTGTTTGAGGTTTCCTGTTTAAAAATTTCTTACCAAATTAAGCTAAAATTAGGATCCAGACTAAATATCAATAACCAGTGGTGAGACACAGCTAACCAGGAAGTTAGCTTCACTAACCACTATTCAGTTAAACACGTATCGTAGCCCCGCTAACGCTAAGCCACAGAATTAGTGGAAGCTAACGCTAACCGCTAAGACAACTGTCACTCAGCGAGAGGTGGGAGGGATCAAATCTGAGGCAAATAAGCCAATCCAAACCAGTTAAAGCTCCGTCTAACTTGTGATACTTCTGGTTTACCTGTTTCAGAATAAAATCATTTCTAGATCTAGTTTGTTCAGGATGCACCGATATGAAAATTTCAGCCGATATCAATATACGATATTATTACTGGTGTTATGGCCGATAACCGATATATATCAATTTTACACAAACACACAGATTATTATATACTGTACATATATGCACAAACACACTTGAATCTTTTTTTTTTTATCATAAAAAAACAACCAGACCGCTGACATGGTTCTACTTCAGTTATTCCTGGCTGCACAGCGTCACTATCATGATCCAACAGAAACCACTCGACCAACCATCTCCCCCAAAACAGAAACAAAAAGCTAAAAAGTAAAAAATCCATATTGGACGTTGATATCGGCCCAGTTTTACTTATCAGACTGATACTGATGTTAAAGCCGACATATTATAAACCCTAAATTTTGTATTTTTCTACATACAATTTGAAGTTAATCAAACAACATATAGCAAATACTTTTTTTTTACCATATTTATACACGTTTTTTGTTACTTAAATATTGTTAAATGTTTTTTATGTCATTTTGACGCTCTCAGTTTAAAGTTTAGTTGCTAAAGATGCTACACGCTACACATGGTGTCTGACACGTCCAGCACTGCTTGTAAGAGGGGATAGCTTCTATTTAATTTGGGATACATGTCATAAATATAGTAGTTTTACACTTGTGAATTTCTTAGTGGACTTAAAATTAGCATAACCTAATTTAGCAAAAGCTAACTGGTCCGCAAAGTTAACATGAAAAGCTAATCGGCTAAATGAGAAGTTAGTTCCGCCATTAGCAGATTAGCAAAACTGTGCCCACCACTGTCAATGAGTTATCCTGATAAGCAAGACAAAATCTGTGGAATCATGATCAAGGATCAAGGTGTAGTTTAAAATCTCCAGCTTTATCACATGTGGCTTTAAATCAGTATTATATAGTTCTGTTTGATTGACAACACAATGAATCTTGATATAACAAAGTTTGCCATGATATTGATTCAATATGACTTTGATCCACAAAGACTTAATGATGACGGCATGATCAATGTTTTCATTTTGCCTCGATGTATCGTTGAACATTTAATGGATACATTAATGTGGATTGATTTGTTACACCCATTAATAAAAAGCCAGGAATCTGAAACTGTGCTGAGGTCATTTTGAGGTAATGTGATTGGTCACAAATATCTGTGGAGTAAACTGGAAGTTAAAAAGTAAGCTCTTTGAAATGTGAAGTTTCCAGCTTCATTCAAAGTCTGAAAGGAGAAAAAGACAGTGAATGTGTGGTTTAGTTTAATATCACATCACTTTGTGATATTAATCTGTGTGTCTGGGTGTTGTGTCCAGTTGAGCCTCAGAACTGATTGTTATGCGTTGACGTCGTCGGTGTTGAGTTTCACCCAACAGTTGTGATGGCAGCAGCTCTTTCCTTCTCCCCCCCCAGGACCTTTAGAGGTGGAGGGGGGAGACTGTTAACACCTGTTCCTTTCTAAAAATAGGGAAACCCCCAGCATAAACATGGACAGACAGATAAAGGTCCATCCATCTGACTGAATCTTCTTCATTCATGAGATATTTTCAGCTGCCAGAAACAGACTAAGATAATCTCCATGATGTCAGACTCCAAAGAGGTGAAAAAAGAGAGGAAAAAAAGACGCTCCACAAGTGTTGTTGTGAGCAGAATTTTATTATTATGATTTTTTTTTTGGAAGCGAGGAAGGTTTCAAATGCTGCGTAGGTGCACTCTGAAGCACTTCAGCTCAGGCGGAGAGAGCTGCATGAAATTGCCTGAAAATAATTGCACAGATTAAATCTGACCTTAAAGAGAAAGAAGAATAGAAAGATGCTCTAAAGCTGGCTGTGAAAAGGATTCACGTCCCCCCCAGCCCACCACCTCTAACCCTGATGGCTCTTAACTACGCTCTCTTGGTAAATGTCTGCACATCCCTGTGTCATCTCCTCTCATACAACCTGGGATGTTTTTTTTTCACATTCTTTGCAGATGACACTGCACTAACCTGAGCACCGAATCGCCTTCTTTTAATGCTTGTTGGTATAATTTATTGTTGGAGTATAAGGGCTGTCAGTGTCAATTTTATATCTACAGCAGGTAAAAACAACAAATTTAAAAACAAAGTCAAAGAAAATAACAAAACAAGCAAATACTATAAAACACAAGGAGACACAGTAACAGACAACTTCAACTCAAATTAAAAACAACAGGAAGGTTTTCAGAAGAAATTTAAAACTAGTATTTGTATAATTTTTTAATGTAGGAGAGTTTTACTCACTGATGAGTTGTGGTGAGTAGATCCAGTCTTAAATTCTGAATTCTCCCATTTTCCTACAGGAAATTCTCTTGCATCAACATGCATTATAGGAGATGTGGTTTTTGATCAAAGCTGGCTTTAAAACAGCTTATTTTAGACATTAATACCTACGTTATCCAAATAAATTGCTCAGTTGCTTAAAGCCAACAGCTCAGGGACAGGACAAGTTATAATTCCTCACCTTTTAAATTTATTTATTTGGTTGCATGTAATCATAAATTTTAATTTTACCATTCATATAAAAAATAAAATTGCAGGCCACACGGGAGTCACCTGCGGGCTACATTTGGCCTGCGGGCCTCGACTTTGACAAGTGTGTTAAAGTCTACAGGTTCAAAACACTAACAATTTGACCTAACTGTTAGGTTTTCTTTCAGAATATCTAAACGGTTTCCAAAGACAATCATTTAAGCTGAATGTGACAATTTTCTGACTATTAATATTGCACACACCCTAATCACTGATAGTGTTCCCTTTTTGATGTTATTAGCTCTAGTTTGGTCTCGTTTTTTGTTTCAAGTGTGCTCTTTTTATCCTTTATCCCTTATTACTTTCTTTATTATTCTTTAAAGTGCATGTGACATGCTCATTCTTCAAATACAAAAAGTCAAAGAAAAAATCTTTATACTTAAGAAAATTGGCATAGTACATGTGATTTTACCCATTGTGTCACATAACTGGCCTACTTTCTTTTGAATTTGCCTCAGTCAAAGTGAAACAGGAAGTGACATCAAAGGGGAACTC
>JAUBOC010000071.1:6880284-6899865 GCA_032275365.1 Anablepsoides cearensis
GTAGTGTTTGATGCAGGGCCGTAACTAAGCTTTCCAGGGGCCTCAGCTTATATTTAAAATTATATAATTTTTGGTAAATAAATGTTTATTTTGATGGTTTTAATGGGCTTTTAGACTAAAAAAGAGTTAGTAATTACAAAAATTTTAGAAACATAAAAGTAGAGAGGCTGCTGGGGGGGCAGCTGGGGGGCAAGGCTCTACAACAGGGGGGCAGGTCCCCCCCTTGCCCCCCTGTAGATCCGCCCCTGGGGCTAATCAATATGCAAATACATAGAATTTATTAAGAAATTACAAAAAAGCAACATGTAGACGGTGCGTTATCTATCAAAAAATTTTAATTCGATACCAGCATTTAGGAAAAAAAGTGTAAAATATACACTTTCTTCTCTCTTCACTGTTATTTAAACGTTTTAATGTGATTTCCTGCTAAGCTGAACGTCAGTTAAAGATGCGACCTGTTGATGTTTCAGAGCCTCCGGGCCGTTACACGTCACCTCCTCCAGGAAGAGGGCGTTTTCAGGGTGGCTGCGGAGCCATTTCCACAGATGCTCCACCCTGCCGTCACACTCCCAGGGGTTCCCCGACACGGCTATCTGAATGGAGGGGTTTATCCCGTGCAGCAGGCCCGCTGGGAGGTCGAGCAGATGGTTCTGACTGAGCAGCACCAGCTCAAGGTGCCGCAGGCCGTGCAGGAGGTTCGCCGACAGGTTCCGGAGCCGGTTCTCCTGCAGATACAGGTGCTTCAGCTTGAGGTTGTGGGCAAACGTTTGGGGCTTCAGGGTGGTCAGTTGGTTCCCGGCGAGGTTCAGCGTCTCCAGCCGGTGCAGGCCCTTGAACGTGTCACCCGGCAGCTCCTGCAGGTCGTTGTCGTCCAGTTCCAGAGCCAGAAGGTGAGGCAGCTTCTGGAGCAGAGCGGCTGGGATGCTGGTTAAACGGTTCCCGGACAGGTCCAGCCAGGTGAGGCTGCTGTTGTCAGAAAACCACGCCGCGTCCGCTCCCTCCAGACGGTTGTTTTTTAGTATCAGGCTCCGGAGCGAGCTGTGGCTGAAGACTTTGGGAGGCAGGTGCAGCAGCTGGTTTCCTGTCAGGTCCAACGTGTTCAGGTGGGGCACGCCGACCAGCAGCTCAGAAGAAAGGTTCACCAGGTTGGAGCGGTAGAGCTGCAGCTCGCTCAGACGGGGCACTGCCCCCAGCTGAGCGGCCGTCAGGCTGCTGATGTCGGCGTGTTGAACGGACAGCACCGTGGTGTTGGGCGGTAAAGCAGCTGCAGGGAAACCGCCGAGGCCTCTTCGGCTGCACACCACCTCAGCACCTGCGGGCGTGACGCGGCAGAAGCACAGATCCGGACACGAGAGCGCGCTTCTCCTCCTGTAATCAAACTCAGCCAGGGCTGTGAAAGTGAGGAGCAGCAGCAGCTTCATCCTTGCATCTGAGAATAATAGAAAAACAGGACAAAAAAAATTGACATGACTCACAGATAATAACAGTTAATTGTAAGAACGGCGCATAAATGCGTTCCTACCTGAGAGGCAGAGCAGAGCCACTTGTTTGTGACGGGAGTGAAGAGCAAACTTCAGTGAGTCAGGACGAAATGTTGCAAGAGGCAAACAGAACTGAGCAAATAAAGCTGCTTTCTTTACTTGCTGACTTTATACCACACATAAATCAATCTCTTCCTTTTTTTTTGTTCTGGCAGAAAGTTTAAGTGAAAACGATGAACTGAAACAACTATTTCTATACCTTAAGAGAGAATTACAAACACTTAATAATAATAATTCAGATGTTTTATTATTAAACCAAAACTGGTAATGGTACTCCACTTAAAGCGTTTTAACTCTTTAATAACTGGGTAGAAATTAATTGATTTTATCCAGGAAATTTGAAAAAGTGTTTTAAAGTTACATTTATTAATTGTAAAATGGGCGGAGTTATAACGAGTTTGGCATTTTGTAATGTTGGGCGGCCATCTTTAATTTATTCCACAAGTTAATCAGCCTCCTGAAAGTTTCACTAACCTTTTCCCAGTGGTTCATGAGATATTTTGCTAATAGTACACACACAAGTTTGGATTTCTATCCTTGTTAGGACCGTTCATTGACTTATTCATTTCTGGACTAACCCTAACCTCCCAAACCAAAACGTTCCACTATATTATATTACGACTGGTGTTTGGTCCCCATAAGAACAACTGGTCTTGACAAGGTAGGTGTGTATACCAGAAACTGTACTAGAAAGGAAACAAATATAAGTACACATAAGCAAAACATTACTGTGTCAGAAGAGGTGAAACAAAGCATGTTTTGTTTCTTGTATTTCTACTAAATACAAGATACTAAAGAGGACATATTAGTCAAAATCCATGTTTTTTAGCCATTAAATACATTTTGTTGTGTACTCGGAGTCTCTAGGAGTGCAGAAAATTATCTATATAACTATTTTCTGTTAGGGTCAGATTTTTCAACCTGTTCAGTTTTCTAGGATGTTTTGTGAACTATTACATCACAGTTTATCCAGGTCACATGACTGCAACCCAGCAATAAGGAGGAACTCAGACCAAAGCATTGCAGTTCTACTTTATATAGACCCCAAATGAATGATAATAAACGTGAAAAGAAGGATTTAAAAGCATCATTAAAATACAAGAGTACGATTCCTAAAGTTGAACTTTTTAAACACAAAAAAACAGAGATCTGAAACAGCTTATCCTGAATTTAATCCTGCATTTATTCAGACATGGGAATGTTTTTTCAGCTGGTTTTCAGTCAGAGACGTGACACTTCGCCCTCTCAGGGCCGGAGGACGTGCACACAGGACTGAATCTGCCAGGAGAGCCTTCTCCTTGTTGGTCTGCAGCCACCTCCACAGGTATTCCACCGTCTCGTCACACAGCAGGGGGTTGGAGGTCAGGTCCAGACCCTGCTCCTCCAGGGAGCGCAGCGGCTCCAGCAGACCCTCGGGGACGTGCTGCAGCTGGTTGTTCTCCAGGCTCAGCTGTCGGAGCCGAGCCGGGCCCTGAAACAGCTCTTCTTATTGTGGGCCAGAAACAGAGACGTGAGGTTCCACAGCTGCCGGAACGCAGATTGGTCTAAAGCGTGCAGCTTGTTGTTCTGCAGGTTCAGACGCTCCAGCCCGGTCAGCGGGTCCAGAGCGCCGGCGGAAATCCTCTCCAGGAGGTTGTTGGAAAGGTCAAGGCTCTCCAATGAGGGCGACCTCTGAAGCAAACCTGCCGGGACGGACGTTAGTTGGTTTTCAGACAAGTCCAACCAGAGCAGGCCGCTGCTGGCAGGAAGCCACTCCGCCTCCGCGTGTTTCAGGAGGTTCTTCTTCAGGACCAGGCTGCGGAGCGAGGCCTGGTGGAAGACGTGCGCGGGCAGAGCGCTCAGCCTGTTCCCCGTCAGGTCCAGCGTGTGCAGACGAGGGAGGCCCTGGAGCAGGTGAGGGGAGAGGCTCTGCAGCCGGTTCCCGTTCAGGTGGAGCTCCTGCAGCAGCGGCGTGGCGCTGAGCTGGTGTTCGGAGACGACGGTGATGTTGGTGAACTGGATCGTCAGCATGGTGGTGTTCTCTGGGAGACCCTCTGTGGGGTACGCTGTGAGGGGAACCTCATGACAGACGACTTCCGTTTTTCCGGGGTGACATTTACACAAAACTGGGCAGGAGAGAGCGCCGCGGCAGCAATGTGTCAATAAGAGACAAGCCAGAACACAACCGGACTTCATTTCTAGAACAGATAAAGAAGGAACAAAGAATTCAAATGTTTTCCAAATGAAACTAATTCAGCACGAGGGGAGGATCTTCTCATGCAGATAATGTTCAGAACAAAAACACTTACTGCTGTTGTCCAGTTGAGCAGCAGCCCGACCGCTCCGAACGGCTGATTCAGGAACTTTGCAAATTAATGTCATTTAGGGGGAAGAATCCTTCGATCTAATCGTTACTTATTGTGTAAACAACGACCCGTCAGCTGCACGGTCGTTTGTCAAGGACAAGAGCTTGCAACAGACTGAAAAGTACAAAACTTCGAAAAGTAAACAAAACTGTGAGCCTGAACTTTGAGGATGTGACGGAATTCATAACTGCAAGCTCTATATTTACATCTTTACATGATTTGCTTTTTAAAACAAAAAAATAGGATTTATTGAACATAAAAACTGAACCACTGTTCGAGAGCTCGTGTCTCTGGATCCAGACTGTTTACATGACCGACAAACAGGGTTTGAGCAGAAAATTACAACATTTCTGTTTATGTTTTGTTATGGTTTTTGGCAAATGTCCTTTTGGGATTTTCCTGTTCTGTAAAATGTGTTTTAGTTGAAAACGTGACAATCTCTTTTGTTGAAATTAGAGTTTTTATTAGAATCTAGCAATTTCCTTTTTTTCCTCTTTTTTGTTAAATTTCAGTGTCTCTTTTGTTTTTTCTTTGTAAAATTACCCATACATTCAATTTTTATGATGCATTTTCATTTTATGTTTATGTGAGCGCTGCTTCTTCGCATATTTGTAGCCATTTTAAACTACGAAATTGTCTATTGTAGGGGAAACATTGCAATATGGAAAATCACAAGTATCATTTTTAATAATAAAATTGATTTAAAATCTATTTTTATATTGAATTAAAAAAAGACATCTGTGGGCCGGATATGGCCCGCTGGCCTCCAGTTGAGCATCCCTGTAATATAGGATGTTTTTACGTGTGTTTATGTGTGCGTGTTTTTTTGTTTGTAACATTAGCAAAACATCAACGTTTAAAGAAAATAATCAAAGGAAATTAACTGTTGAAGGCAGCCCAAGATGGCCGCCACAGCATTGCATTCTTGGCAAACACAAAAACAACTCAGCTAATTTTACAGATACCGGGCTGAAGTTCGGCGGGGTCGTAGCTAAGGGTCATTCACAACGAATAATCAAAGTGTTTTCTCAGTGTTTTATGAGTTTAATAAGGTTATTGTTGTGGTTTAAAGGGACACGTCTGACATGTGATAGAAAACATCCTGTTGCTCAGGCTGCTGATGCTGCTCCCACCACGAGCTGCACGTCACCCGAGACGCAACTCCATTTTTAATTTAACCACCACACACATTCACACAGGAGAGATCAACAAACACCTGTAAAAAAAATGATTTTAGCATCTTGGCAACACGATGAACCATTACATAATGTATGATAAGAGCCGTGTGGCTTTAGGCGCTTCTGAAAGATTTATTTCAGTCAAACCCACTCGTTCCACATGCAGCTGCGAGATACAGAGACAGAAATATTCCAGTAAATTTCAAAAGCATAGCAGGAAGGATCAGTTCAGACTGTAAGATGTTTCTAATAATGATTCTGTAAACCCAATAAGGACATTTTTTATCTTTGTTTAGTTAGAATTAAAGCAATAGCTCTGTGGAAACATCATGAACAATTAGTATCTTACCTGTTGTAGATAGCTGTTTGAACCACCTCAGTTTGGAGAGTTTAACTTTGACTGATGAGCTAATGGCTGGTCCAAGGGGATTCCTGCCAGCTCTGAAACAATTAGTGTTTTTTATCCAGGATAAATAAGTTGTTTTTTTAAGGAAAAATTTCACAAGAAACTTCTTGTTCTTTAAGTTAAAAAAATACAACGTTTTTGAACTCATTCATCCAACATTTCAAGAATTATGTTTTTAATGTTGACAAAAATAATAATAATAATAGTTATTATTATTATTGACATATTTTGCTGACTTTCTTAGCTTTAATAACAAAATAACTGAAATACATCAACATAAGGGTAAAGAAACTAAACTCAAATCATTTAAGAGTTTTTCTTTTTCCAAAAATTTAGAAAACTTTGTATCAACTTTTAAATATCTACATTACCTGACTGTATATATTTTGTGTGTAGCCTCCAACTTCAACCTCAAAAGTAATTCTGGAGTCCATAAAGTTACACAGTATTTATTTTTCATCATACTTTAATGTTTCTCCCCACAAAAAACCCTGAATGTAGGATTTCAAACAGTCCAATCAGGTAAAAACTTTCTTTTAAATGGCAAGAAAAAAAACATTTCACATTATTCTGTAATGTTGTGATGGACATATTTAGTGTAATACAACAAGTCCCGGTGATAAAGGCTCAAAAGTAATTAAAGTCTCCATTTAGAAACTGTATTCTAACATGTACAGGACACTCATTTACTGTATAATGTGCCTCTAATATACCCATAATACAACAAGCATCAGCTATACTTTGTTACAATGCACAGAATTGTTTTTTCTATTTACACACATGCCCAAAAAAACGAAACAAAAAAACAAATTGAGTTCAAAATCCTTTAAAAGCGAGGCTGTTTCCGACCGTGTTGATTTTCCTCCCGTTGAAAACACTAAATACAGTCCCAGTTTTCATGACAACAGTCTGTGTCCACGGTGGTGTTTTTTTGTTGTTGCATTAATTAATTAATTATGTGAATTTTTGTCAGTCCTACTTCTGTGAGGAGGTATCGTGCGTAGGCAACCGCTTCCAGACGAGCATCATTAATCCACACGGATAGAAATACTGCCGGGGTTAGCTGTGAAGAGAGAGAGAGAGAGAGAGAAATAAACAGAGACGATGTGAAAACCTGGGATACGACCAAACAAAGTGGCAGGAATTCAAAAGGCACGCCCACACAGAATCCACACATATTAAACAAGGAAGCTACTCTGTATGCATCCACACACAGAGCGGGACTAAAGATGCAGAAAAGGCAGAAAAATGCACAAACAAGCTCAGTCTGCGTGTTGGCAAATTCTAACGCTTTGTGATTTTTGGTCACAGCCGGTGTTTGCTGTTCAAGTCTACATAAATGTGATCTAAACATGCATTATAAATCCTAACTAAACAGGTTTGATTATCATCCACTGCCATTTATTATTGGAGTCAACTCTGTCTGTATGTTAGCAAAATATCCCATGAAACAGGGGATGGATTTTATTTATTAGATACCAAATTTTGCTGGACGATAAATTGTCTGAGAAATTATCGCGATAAATGATAAAATTGCTTGGAGACCACTAACATAACCCCGCCCCTCCAGACAAGCTATGGCTAACCACCATCTTAAACACTGACAACTCAGCCAATCTGACAGATATTGAGCCCAAATTTGGTGTGGTAATAGTGAGTGCTACACATTGTGCAATATTTTTGCAGTTCTGTTTGTTTGTTAGCTGTTTGAATTCCTTCCTTTTATTTGTGTAAGATTTGCACACAAAATCATGCTCCAGGTAACACCTACGCCTCTTCAAAACGTCACACACAGAGCTCATTCAAAGGTCGAGTTACCCTCTCTTCCTCCTCCTTTTAGAAGAACATATCATCATTATCATCATCCTCATCCAACGACCAACTCCAGTCTTTCAGGTCAAGCCCAAGCACCCTGAAACAACGAGGGTCAAAGGAGCAACGTAAAGATCTGTTGGGGGTGATTCATGCCACGGTCACCAGGGGGCAGCGTGGAGCAGAGGCCAGCCACAGCCAGTGGTTTGTTATGTGCAGTGGGGGGGCGGGGTTAGTGGGCACAGCAGCACAGCGATGCAGCAGGTGGAGCGTCTCACTGAGCTCTGCTACTTACAGTCTCCAAGCGTGAGAGAATTTAGAAATGTAGGGTCAGAGGTGAGGAGGTCAGGGGTCAGTGGAGGATGATACGGAGCATGGGGCCAGCGCTGGAGGATGAAAGGCAGTTAGGGTGGGGCTACAGAGGCTACAGAGCACCTCCAGAGTTACAGAATATAAGACAAATACAGTTAGTGGCTCCTCTGTTAGGTTTCTGGAAGGTGAGACCATGTTGGAGCTCTAATGCTACAAACAGCGTTTTCTGCATATGCAAATGATTCAGGAAGGCTGCTGAAAGCGAGACATTCTGTCCAAGGTGCAAAATTTAAAACAATAAGGTTTTTTAATATTTTTCTTTCCACAGCATTGAAGACAATGCAGTCTCAGCAAAGTAAATCAGGTAAACAGAATGTGATACATATAAATAATGTAGTTAAATTAGGGCCATAAAGTTTGTTAAAAAAAAACTGAAATAAAAAAATTTGAAATTGATTTTGAAATGGAACAAAAAACATTTAAACTGATTTTAGAAAAAGTTCAAAACTAGTTGCCGTTCCTATAACCATATGAAACAAAAAATATGGCAGGTCCTTATATCATATAATCAAAAATACACCTATTTTTTCAGTTAAATTTTTTTTGCCATACTTTATGGCCTTAATTTAGCTCCATACCTTATTACTCCAATACGTTTTGATGAAAAAATTAATTCTCTTTCTTCCCTGTAAGATTATTTTGTAGAGAACTGCTTTCTATCAGTTATTTTCAAGTTATTTAAATAAAAAAAAATCCCAGACATAAATGACAATGTCTTTAAAAGAGTGAAATCTCTCCAGCTCTTTTCTTCTAAAACATAGATGATTTAGGAGAAAATCCCGGTTTCCTCACCTGGACTTTCCTGGCGTCTGCTGATTTTTGGTGGACTGGACCTTGATGGCGCCGCGATGGTTGGACAGGCGAGGAGAGTTCCTGGGCGACGGCCTTGGGGAGATCTTTGGAGGCGAGCGCGGTGAGGATTCCTGAGGGCAGGGCAGGGCTGCAGGCGGGCTCAACGTTGGGTTCTTCCTCGGGATGCGTTTGAGGAGGTGACTGACCCAGCGCTGCTGCTCCTCCGCAGAGTTGGTCAACAGCAGCAGCTCTTTGGCGCTGGACATGTCGTAGTTCACTGAGGAAGATGAAGGATTGTTTGAACTGAATCAAGGTGAAGATGGGACTAACTGGTTTATTTCATAACTTTCTGGCCGTACACAGTTTGTTCAATTAAATTCCTTTTCCTCCCATTCATCCCCTCTCTGTTCTGGTGTTCCACAAGGTTCTGTCCTCGGACCTCTCCTTTTGATCATTTACCTCCTTATCTTTCGAAAACAAAATATCTAATTCCACTGTTACGTGGATGACATTCAGCTCTTTCTGTCTACCACCCTCTCACCCACCTGACTGTCTGCCTCTATGATATCATGTCCTGGTTCACAATCTACGGCTTCAAACTAAACAGAAACAAACCGAATTTCTTCTCATTGGAACTAAATCAACCCTAAAACCAATTTTTTTTTCTTATTTTATCGACAGCACTTCTATTTCCCCTGTCCCTCAGGTTAGGAGTCTGCGTGTCAACCTAAACTCCTAGTATTTTACTGAATTATATGCATTTTAAATGTACAGTGTCCTTGAATGCTATGAAAGGCGCCTTCAAGTAAAATGCATTATTATTATTATTATTATTATTATTATTATTATTATTATTATTATTATTATTATTATTATTATTATTATTATTTCTATTAATAGACCACAATTTAAATTAAATGCAATAATGGCATTTTTACGGCTTTTAACATAAAAAAAAAAAAATTAAAAAAACATGTATGTTCCACACAAACTTACCCCAGCAGGGCTCGATTTGTTCTTCCTTTTTGTCCACGTGGTCCTTGTGGCACTTTGCATGGCAGCGGCGGCACTCGAAGGCCGGCGGAGGCTTGAAGACGTTCCACAGAGGCCGGGTGCAAGCGTCGCAGGTGGAGGGGAAGTGATACAGGGTGGGGATAAACTCATGGCCCTTGTAGCTGATGTAACTTGGACGTTCATAAGGCGCCGGTTCCAGCATGACTTCCTGGGTGCGTTTACTCTCGCCTTCGTTGGGGTACAAAATCTGATTGAAAAAAAATAAACAAATTAAAAAAGCGAAAATGTAGGATAGTACAAATAAGGGGTCTGAATAAGTAAATGTATAAAGAAAAACAGAGCAGATGGTAACCTGGAATATTCTTGGAATTTCTTTGGCGTCTGCTCGATACACATCCGTTTGAGTGACAGGTCGAACATGAAACAGCTTACTAAAACAGGGACAGAAAATAAACAGTTAAACCATCACTGATTATAAATGTCAACCTCTTATAGTCAGTTTAATGAAGCTGCTTACAAAGTTAATAGAAATTATAGAAGGAAGTTTGTAACGAAACTCAGAAAGCCTCTCTTCAGACCTTACACTAACTAGCTACTGAGGCTCACGTTATTGCCAAGTGGCAAAAGAAAATTTTAGCAGCTGGCAGAGAAGGCAGAGTATTGTTTCTATCCATCCGTAATCGTTCAAATTTTAAAATTTAAATTCCTAGTTTTGATATCCAGCGAATCGACTGGAAGAAGCAGCAGCTGGACACCAACGAAGAAGAATCTGCAGGTAGTGTGTGCAGAAATGGAGAGCGTGCAGCGGTGATCTAAAGCAGTAGTTCCCAAACTTTTCAGCTTTTGACCCAGAAAAATACCAGCAGCAGAGACCGGGACCCCTAGCTGTTGTCAGTTGATAAACATTGTTTTCACGTCAAATAAACAAGAGCATAGTAACATTATTTATTACGCTATTTTTGTTTATTTTAAAGTACCTGTGACATGCCTATCCTTCAAATACAAAAAGTCAAAGAAAGCATCTTTATACTTAAGAAAATTGGCATAGATCACATGATTTTACCCATTTGTTCACATAACTGGCCTATTTTATTTTAAATTTGGCTCAAACAAAGTGAAACAGGAAGTGACATCAAAGGGGAACTCATTAATAAAATAAACTCATTGGTCTGTGTTTATTCAAACAAAATTATTTCAACATTAACTCTTCTTCTGTCTTTGATAGCGACTAAAAATAATCTAAAGAAACATCAGATTCTTCTCTACAGTCTGTGTTTTTAGCTTTGTAACAACGCTCTGTTTACATGCTGACATTCCCCTTTGACATCACTTCCTGTTTCTTCACATGCCAATATCTCAACAACCGTTCATCTGAGCGATGTGAAATGTTTTGCAACATGTTATCAATGTTACCTTTCCAAAAATGCATTCATGATTTTTACAAAAATTTCATGTCACACACAATTTAAGTACACAAATTCTATTATTTTGTAACAACAAAGGCAAAAAAATCTGCTTAGTTGTCACTTTTTAGTGTAATTTATTCACCCCATTGTGGGTCCCAACCCCAACTTTGGGAACCACTGATCTAAAGTGTGGCTTAACTTAAGATTGTGTTTGCAAAGACCAGCAAGATCAACATTGCTGCAGGTTCTGTCCTTGACGCCTTCACTGACACTTCTAGGTAAGTTAAAGGCAGCTAACAGGTTATAAAACCGTTCTAAAAATCTACCCTTTTTGAATTTCTTATTTAGCAGATGGATGTTCAAACCCGGCTTTTAGTAACTCACTCGATGTCCAGGGTCATGAAAGGGTTGGCCTGCTCTCGGTCCTGCTCGCTGTTGTAAAACAGGATTTTCTTACTGCTTACAACCACATACTGTGAAGGAAATGGAAAAAGGGTCAAAACAGTTAAAGGTGGATGTGACTCAGTCTCAGGCTGAATACTTTGAAAAAAAAAAAACACATCTCCAGATACAAGAAATGATGGTAATTACTTTTCGGTCCCAGCCAAACCGCTTGGTGTTCTTGGTAGGAAGTGAAATCCAGCCTTCCAGTCTGGAGTCTAGTGAGAACAAACAGGAAAAAACAAAAGACGATGTCAGCATTAAATTAGCTTTAATCATCTGAATCACTTCAAAAGAACACCTTGACTTTTTTAAGTGTTTGTGGCGTTTTCTTTAAGCGGGCACTCGTCACTCAGAGGATAAATGATTCATCGCTAAAACAAAAGTCTGAAAGACAGGAAATCCTGTTTTCAGGAGTAAAAACAAAGCAACATTTTGTAATAGATGCTCATGCAGGATTTACAAAAAAATCTTCTGCACAAAACACGGAAGGTGTTTTAGTAAGAAAAAAATCTAAATTTCAACATTCAAACGTCACTCTCTCCACAACAGAGCCTATCAGTATTAGCATGTCCAGTTATCTAGGATTAAAGTGCAGCAGAGACAGAGTCAACAGAGTAAAGAGATTAGTAGCATGACTGCAGAGCTGAAGCACGGTTTGGGTTATTTTCTTTCCAAAAACACTTTTTAGGGTTGTAGAATCCAACTCAGTCTCAGGTTTCAAGCACCATGCAGGGTCACCTCCAGGATCAGGCTCAGAGGTCTGTCTATAGGTGAGAGCCAGAGGACCCGTGCCCCGCTCCTCAGACTCATCAGGCTCTTCTTCATCCTCAGAGTCAGAGTCAAAGAGCGCTCGAGCCGAGCGAAGGTTGGGCCGTGTGTCGACACGGACAGATTTGTGTGTGTGCTGGTAGGTGAAGGACATTGACTCTGAGGTGCTAGAGTGAGTAATGCGCACTACACAGGACCACGAAGAGAGGCAATATGAAGGGAGGGAAAACAGGAAGTAATGAGTAAAAAGTGGAAAAGGAATATAAATGCATGCAGAAGTGTCTTTTGGGCTGTGTCCATATTCAGGGACTGCGTCCTTCGTAGGCCGATAACATCACAGCGACGCGCTGAAGGCTCATTAAATTGTGACCCACAAATGAATATTATTATTGTCAGAAATCACCGTAAACAAGCTTATATGGTGGATCCTTTAGTTCTTCATTTATCACCTCACCTGGTGATAAATGTGTTAATTTATAGTCATATATAAATATTTTGAAAATTTTGATTTTTGCTGCCTCTGTTTAGATCTGTTACGGTTGCTAAACGACAGGAAATGTGCCGGGTTAAGGACAGGAATAAAATTGAAGGCTGAATCATCCAAATTATCTGGTTTTCGCAGTCGACAAAAGGACCCGGCCTACATAGATCAGGTCCTTTGAAGGATGCAGTCTCTGAATTTGGACAAAAAACAAGTATTTCTGAACAAACAGAGGAGCATAAAGATTAGAAGCTGACCTGGGTATCCGTCAGCTAGTTCCAAATCATTGCCGCTGCCGATGCTGGTGGAGTCCAGAGAGTGAACGCTGAGGGAGGTGAGCTGACACCGGAGCTGCTCGATGTCACTGTCTTTACTGTCCACCGCCATCTGAAGCTCCTGGCGTAAGTGACTCTCCTCTGCCATCAGCTGAAAAACATTGCAGAAACACTCAGTACTTTGTGTGGGTTTTCACCTGGTACTCCGGTCTCCCCCACAGAACAAAAACATGTACAATAAGTTGCCTTCAGGCCCAAAAAGAGAATGGGATTTACCTGGTTAAATAACAATAAAATAAAACAAAAAATAAATAACAATAATAATAAAAAATTACTTTGCTGATTTTTTTTTAATTGAAGACACAAAAGCTACCTTTTGTACATCATAATACGGATTAAAATAAGTTTTATTTTCAAAACGCTTTTACTTTGAAGGCAAGTGGATGTTTACCTGCAACATCAGTAGTCTGTCCACTGAGAAGGGAAGTTTGTGAGATTTAAAATAGGTATAATACAAAATGTCAAATTTTTTTTAAATTTGGAACAAAAAGTTACCAACCCCAGCATTATATCAACATCACACATGTATTTTTTACCCTTTCCTGCCAAACACAATAAAACTTACATAACAAAGTTTGGGAAGAAAGTTAAATGAAATCTCAAGTCATTATTAACAACAAACTTTGTAGCATTTGCAACAAAGTAAAAGAATATATGCAGCAATAAAAAGGGTCAAATATTAGACGTTTTCTGGTAACAAGTATATTTTCAGCGTATATTTCTGACTCTGCGTGTGCACTGACCGCCTGCATTTCATTCATGTCCCTCTGGAATTTGATGATGGTGCTGTTAAACTTCTGCCTCTCTGCTTTCAGCTCCAGCTGCAGCTTCCTGTTCTCCTTCTCCTTCTTGTGTACCTCGGTGTCGACGCCTCGATGGCCTCCCCGCACCGACTCTTTCCTGTTCATCACCTCAGCAAGCTTGTTCACTGCCTGAAAGCAAAAAAAAAAAAAAAATAATATATATATATATATATATGCACATAAAAACAAGGCTCCCTTTATGGTAAATATAAACTCTGTAAAGAGACAAGAGAAACCTGCAGAAATCAATGCTGCAGCAAGAATAAACATTTTTACATGCTTTTAGATGTCCAGAGTTCAACAAAAGCCTGCAGCAGAGCTTTATTCTAAACCACAGATGCTGTAACTAAAGTATTGTCTGTAAAAGTACGAACATATATTGAAATATATTCAGCTCTGTTCCTGTGTGCACACCTGGATTTTAAGCGTTCTTTCATATTGAAGATGCTTTTCAAATGATACTTTCACAGAATTCAGTTGCTTCTCTTCCTCCTTAGCCTTCTGGAGTTCTGCAAAAACATCAAACATGGTTATTAAAATAATGGTATAAAGCATGTTTTTGTATTCAGGCTCTCTAGAAGTAATCAGAAATTTACGAGGTTCTCTCACTGACGGCTTATAAAAAAACCCAAACAACAAAGAACATCCATGGCTTCTTCTGATTAGCTGGTCCTTGTGCTTCACTTGATCATGCAGGACAGCTTTTGAACACATTTTTCCACAGATCAAATGGGTTGTCACTTCTGAGACAATGAGTTATTTCTGGTGCTCATTATCTCTGAATGACACTCACCTTGCTGCAGTTCTTTCAGCTTGTTGTTCAGCTCTTCCTTCTCGCTGGCCAGGTTGGCCACGTCCACCGTCAGAGTGCGGTTCGACTCTTCCAGCTGCGAGGAGAGACAGGGCGACACGCGTCACTCATGGATTTATTATCTAGCAAACAAAAACGCTTCATTTGTTCGAGTCGTTACAGAGCAGAAGTTATGTTGTTTTACAGGGGTAAAGGGGCGGAGCCAGAGGGGTGCCGCCTCTGGGAGCTGATTGGCCACCCCCAAATAATTCTTTTAGGGGTCTAAAAGTGGCTAAATTTTAGCCCCTATTTGGCTTACTACACAACAAATTTCATCTCAAGTCTTTTAATAGCTGAATTAAACTTTTACATTTAGCTGTGGTGGCCGTCTTGATTTGTTTGATTAGGATTTAGAATTAAGTAAAGATTGTTTTCAGCTACTTCGACACTAATCTTCAGGATTTTATGTAAAAACCAAACATCTTGGACCAGATCCACGCGGTCTCACCGAGCTGATGGTGGAGTCCTTCTCACTGAGCTCCTGCTTGTGTCTCGCCATCATGTCATTGATCTCCAGCTCCTTCATGATCTTCTCCTTCTCCAGAAGGGAGAACTGCTCCTCAATGACCGATCGGGCCAGCTGCTCTGAATCCGCTTTGGTCAAACTGTTTTCCAGCTGAGCTGCCAGAGAATCCCTGCGTGGGGATACAAACCGTGGAGCATTATTATCTTTTAGAAAAGGAATGTAGACGTGTCCAACTACACTGCGCCAGTCAGCGGTTTTAAGATAGACCCCATATTTGAGGAGGGGGCTCCACCTGAAAAGGGAGTGTCTGGACATTCAAAAATGCTTATAACTCAAAAACTATTCAACATAGGAGCTTTAGATTTTTTTGTTGTTTAGCTCTGATGAAGGGCCAGTGTTGTACAAAGTACCTGAAAGTGATACTTGAGTAAAAGTACAAATATATTATAAAATTATTTTGGTAAAAGTTAAAAGTTTCCTTTAAGAATATTACTTGAGTAAAAGGTCTTAAAGTATCTGATTTATTTTGTACTTAAGTATCAGAAGTAAATTTCTGACATAAAATGTACTAATAAAAGTGAAAGTACTGAGTAAAAATGAACGGCTAGATTTTCAAAAATACATTTATTGGGAGGTGACCTCTTCAAAAAGTATTTTTCTAAAGGTGCACAGCTTTGATGGATTATATACAAACTAAATACAGTATCAGAATGGTATACATTTATACTTCTCATCCAACCACAAGTAAATTTGCTATATCCAGGAGTCACAAATTTTCAGGATAGTATTTTTTAACAATAAGCCAAAATGAAAAATAAAAAAACAACTTTCTACTTCTTACCTTTTAAAAAAATGTAAGGAGTAGAAGGGAAAAATAATTACTCAAGTAAAGTACAGATAATAAAAAAATTCTACTTAAGTACAGTAACAAAGTATTTGTACTTAGTTACATTACAACTCTATCCATCGGGCCCACCAGTGAGCACCATTTGTTAGCACTCACACATGTGGGCTGAAGATCAATCTACCACCACATCAACTTTTCTGTTAGTGTCTGTAAAACTGAATGCGTTCTGACCACGTTTGTGATTTTAAAGTTATTTAAAAACACATGTACACATCATAAGGCAGCCAGAGTTACCTTTCTTCATTGTATTCTGCCATTTGCTGCTGCAGCTTTTTGACCAGCTTGTTCTTCTCATCACACTCTTCCTTCAGCTCACGAGTCTGAGTCTTATAAAGAGTCTTAGAAAAACAAAACAATGTCCAAATATTCTTATATCATTTATTAAATTATGTAGATTTAAAAGGTGACAGCTGTTAAAGATGGGTAAAATCTGTGAGATACTTTGCTGGTCTGATCATCAATATCAGCTGTTGTAGATTTTTTAATATTTGGCTGTCACTGCTGTTTGACAGAAACGCATAAAAAATGAGTTACTGTGAAATGCTGTTCTGTCTCCAGCTGGTCCTTCAGTTCCTTCAGCTGGCCGTCAGCCTCCTGCTTTTCCCTGAAACAGAACCAGAAATCTGTCAGTCAGCGCTCAAGGCCACCTGAGCACCAAATCCAAAGCAGACAAAAAAAAATAATAAAAATAAATAAATAAGTGTTTGGATAAATGTTGCTCATCCAAATTTTTTTTTATGTTTTAAGAGTCTGACCTGCGCAGCTCCTGGTTCTGTTTCTCCAGGCTCTGCTTCACCTCCAGCAGCTGGTTGAGCTCCTGCTTGAGCTGTTTCTCTGAGGTGCTGAACACAGTCACCTGCTTCATCTGCATCTTCAGCTCACTCTGGATCAAACTTCGCTTGTGGATCTCATCGTCCAGACGGAGCGTCAGGTTCTTCACCTGCGCGCACACAGCACAATCTGAACTACACAGTCACATTTTATATAAGGCTCTATTTATCCAGTGGTTTAGGAGGTATTTTAGTGGAATAACTGACAAACACACACATAATAATAATGTTATTATAATTATTTTGTCGTTTCACCATAATGAGTAAAACGCACCTCATCAGAAAGTTTCTCCTTCTGCGCCTGCAGCTCGTCCAGCTTGTTCTGTGCACGTTTGAAGTCGCAGTCCAACATGGAGTGCTCCTTCTCCAGCTGCAGCAGCTTTGCCTCCACCTGCAGCTTCATGCTTTGCTCCTCCTGCAGGGTGCTCTCCATCTCTGGGGCAAACAAAGACAAAAGTAAAGCAAAGTGCTACTTCAAGGCTGAGGTGAGTGACAGATTTTTACTACATATTTTTATTTGAGTAAAAGTAAAATATTAGCCATCCAAGTTATTACTCAAGAGTAAAAATATATTTTGGAAAGAGGTTACTTGAGTACCGAGTAACTGATCTGATTTAATATTTTAAATTTATCACATACATAAAAAAATAGAAGGTTATGAGCAAAGTCTGGTGGTTTTAAAGACTAAAATGAAGAAAATTAATACAAATAAATGTGTTGAGTAAATTTGAATGTTAATATAAAGAGGAAACTTCAAATATTTGTATATTAGGATTTTCCAGCTGGAAAGACACAAAAACATTGCAGCTCACAGGGAAAAATTTTAAGGCGTTTTTCCTCAAAATCAGTTTTTTTGTTGCTACTACTAAAACAAATGCTTCAAAAAAAATTTAGTATTGTATTTCAAACAGTTCATTCAAATGATACATTGATAAGACATTAATTCTTTATTTTATGAGAAAATGTTATTTTTGCAAATGTTTAAATCAAAACTCATATCTGCCTGTTTCTCCACATTCTACTTTTAGACTTAATCCTCATTTCGATGTGATGGGTCACAAATAATATAATTCTAACAAAATAAAAAATTCTAGCAGAAGAAACACCTTTACAAGTCTCATTTTTCTTATTATGAAATGAACACTTACAGCAGGTTCTGTATAAGCAAGTTCTTCATTCAGTAAAGTTACTTAAGTTGGGTAGAATATTCTTAAATTTTACTCAAGTAAAAGTAGTGATACTTAATAATAATATTACTCAAGTGAAGTAAAAAGTACAGTGTTGTTAAACTTCTCATAAAAGTAAAATTTTTTCCCCAAAAAGTTACTCAGGTAAATGTAGCTTCAACCCACCTCTGCTTAAAAGGTAATGTGGTAAAATGCTAACTAAAAGTAGCAATGCTAGCTAGAAGCCAAAAGCAGCAAAAATAATAACTAAATTAAATAAATAAACTAGGTAAATGCTTAAAGTAACAAAGCTAAAAGCTGTTTTTACATTTGTTCTTTTGGTCGCTCACCTTTCAAAGCTGCAGATTTTGCCTCCTCGATGGACTCGTAGATCGTGTTTTTGTCGGCCAGCTTTGCTTTAGTGGCCTTGTGTTCTGCCTCCTCCTTCTCCAGACTCTGCTGGAGGGACTTCAGCTTGTACGTCAGGTCGATCTCTTGGTTGTTTTTTTCCTGAATTAAAAGAAAACAACAACAAAAACACCTATCATGAAATTTAGAGTTCTAATTTCACACTCCTATTTATTTGTTAGAGATTAGAAAAAAAACCTTTTCAAGGTCGTTCAGCTTCCCCTGCAGCTCCTTCTTTTCGGTTTGGACCATGGAAAGAGCAGACTTCCCCTCCTTCAGCTCTTCTAGCAAGCCAGAAATTTGTCCTTGTGTGGAGGAAATAAAATAATGGAAATAAATAATTACAGGCAAATTACTGAATGATTTTTTTAATAAGAGGCTGAATATGATGCAACTGCCTTGAGACAAATACGCAGCAAATTAAATGCATGCTGCTAAACTCCTCGATTTTAGACATTACATAATGCCCCAGTTTATGTTTGGCTTTAAATATGTAAAAACACACACTTTGTGTTTATTTTTCTTTTCCCTCCATCCACCCACAAGGAGACTTTGACCAATAGAAGAAAACATGACGGGGCATCAGAGCAAACAAGACGTTTCCCCCTCAGACCTCAGTGGATGGTCTCTCTGTGTGGACAGAGCACATTTAGGTTCTGAAAACCGAGGCTCATAAGCCGTTCTGGCTCTTTCTTTGGATTTTACTGCCTCTTGCTTCACTCTCCGCCTGCTATGATCACATATTTCCCTTAGCGGAGTCCAAAACACGATTCAGATTTTCTAACACCCTGTTCTGCCTCTAAGTTGTGTAATGTCTTTTCCAACCATGCTTCTGCTATTCAGATGTTTACTGCGCTGTTTTTTGAGGAAAAAGATGAATCTTTTAGCCCAGCTTGGTCTTTTTAAAAATTGCTTTTCAAGTTACTTCCTAAGATTGAACAATTTTATCTTGCATATAAGTTTTTTAAAAAGAGAGTACTACAAAAAAAAAAATCAACTTTTTAGAGCTTTATATTACTCAAAGCTCCTACCTTGCAAAACCCCCCTTCATAATGATCTTTATTTATAGTTTCTTTTTAAAAAAGTAGCTTAATATTGATGTGTATGTATGAGAGGATGACTGGGAGATATTAAATAATACTGCTTTATATTTTACAATAAAATAATATGAAAGGTGGTTAATACAGGGTTCCCACACCTTGGTCAACATCAAATTCAAGGACCTTTCAAGGACTTTCCAGTACCAATTTCCTCAAA
>JAUBOC010000071.1:6922947-6933024 GCA_032275365.1 Anablepsoides cearensis
GATGGCCGCCGTGTGAGGACGTCGGTCTCCATTGGCCAACAGCGGGTATGACTTATCTAGTCTTTCTATATCTATGGGGTGTCCAACCTGTGAGCGACAAACTACAGTTCAGCTCGCATTAACACACCGACGCATTTCCTGTTGGGGCTTTCAAAATAAGAGCGCAGATCTAACTGGTTCTGAAGGAGTTTCTATCTTGTAGTCAGAGGTGTCAAATAAATGAAGGACAAATACTTTGTTACTTTGCTTAAGTAGGAATTTTGGTTACGTATACTTTACTAGAACAACATTGTACTTCTACAGCTTACAATTTTTAAAATGCAAAAAGTATTTAATTTCTATTTAACTTTGGCTTGTCATTGTTCAGAAAATAAAAATTTATACATGGAGCTTCTTGGAGAATGAATGTGACTGTTGTTGGATGAGAAGTATAAATATACCCTTTGGACAAGCTGGTTTGTACGATCCATCATAACTGCACACACAAATCCTAATCTTTTATCCTTAACGGAATTTATTTTATTAATTTTTTTTACTCATACTTGAAGTAGTTAGGTTAGGGTTAGGGTTAGGGTTACCTCAACTATTTTTTTTATTTAAGTAAAACACAAGTAAGTAAAAAAAAAAAAAAAAAAAAAAAAAAAAAAAAAAAAAAAAAGTTGATACTCTACTTCCCAGAAAGTATTTTGTCGTCTTTGTTTGGAACTCATATTTATGTCATGAAATACATGACTCAATTATAACTTTAACTTATAATCATTATTTAAAAAAATTATTTAAATTTTTAAAAATATATATTTTGTTTTGTTAATTGATTTATTGTTTTTTGTTGGGTTTATTGTTTTATTGTGATTTTGTTATTGACTTTTATAAGACCTTGGGAGTTCGAAAGGGGCCTATAAATAAAATGCATTACTATTATTATTAAAAAGTGCAGTTTTGTAAGGTTTATATTATTTTTTTATGGGGCGGCTGTGGCAGATTGGTTAGGGGAGTTGTCCTGGAACCGGAAGGTCGCTGGTTCGATCCCCCATCCAGCTGCTTCAGTTGTTGTGTCCTTGGGCAAGACACTTCACCCACCTTGCCTACTGAAGGTGGCGCCGGTGCATGGCAGCCTCGCCTCTGTCAGTGTTTGCCCCAGGGCAGCTGTGGCTACAATGTAGTTTGCCATCATTAGTGTGTGAATGGGTGAATGTCTGTTAAGCGCCTTGGGGTCCGGAGGGACTTGATAAGGCGCTCTATAAGTTTAGTCCATTTACCATTTACCATTTTATTATCATGACTTTGTACCTCATAATGACTTTAAAAGTCTTAAAAGTGACTTTTTAAAATCTCATGACTATGAAAACTACATTAATGGCTTTAAGTTTGATAATGACTGAATGACTATAACATAACTTTAAACTCATAATTATGACTTTGGTATTGCTAGGTTGGGCATTTCATGTCATAATTAGTTTGTATGTTCTGGTAGCAGAAATGAGCTTCCAAATTTCCACAAAGTCAAAAAGTCTAAAAATAATTTATGACAAATTTATTGTTTAACATTCCGTATGTATATAAATAATATAAATGTGGTCAAAATACAGTAAGAAAAAAATGGAGGAAGTTGAATGTCTTTTAAAGTGGCATTGAAAGTTTAGAAAGTTATGAAACGTGAACATACGAGTTGGTGCTTTTAATTTGGTTGACTTTCCAACATCCGGTTGTGGCCATGTTTATTCTAGGTGACTTTCTAAAAACCAATCCCTGCACATGGTCTTTAAAAGTTTCAAAAAGTCACTTGTAGTAGATTTAATCGTACATATTTAACCCTATAATCTGATTCCAGATAACTTATCACTAACCTTTAAATAAAAAGTGTAAAAGCTGACATTTCCAAATCACTGCGCCCTGAATGCCAAACCGGAATTCCTGCCCTCTTATCTCATTCATCGCTTTTACCGTCACTGCGCACACTGGCTGCAGCAACTTTCAGTATTTTAGGAATGTTGCCGTGCTGCCTTTCAGACATGCTGCCACTAAAAATAAACATTTACAGGGTCCACTGTGTGTCAGTTTGTTAATTATTATTTCAGTCTGAAGAAGGACGCTTCACAACAAAATAATAAAAGAAAATAGTGCACCAGACTTTTTCTTGCTCTTAGAATAACTTTTATTTCTTTTACTTTACAAAGTGATCTCAACCAAAATTCTTGGTTGCTTAATATTTATTTAATACAAACAATCTGACATGTTCATTTGATAGGAGGCTAAAATGTGATCGAGGGGGTGATCAAACAGTACCTTTACAGTTTTAGGCTACAACAGCAACAAAACAGAGGTTTTCTTGCCGGAACTTTAATGAAATTTGAAAACAAATGAAAAGAAAAAAGAAAAGAAGAAATTAAACCAATAATGGCAGTTCTAATGATTTATTTTCGGCATCTGCCATCAGATAGAAGCAGATGACACAGCAGCTGAAGTGATGTCACTATTGACTCACACAGGCTGTTGACAGAGTCCTCTTTCCGGCTGAGGATGACACTGTCATGTTGGCATGACCCTGTGGTGCGGCTGTGGACTGGAATGAGTGGGGAGACTGAAATGTGAAATGCACATGCAGAAGTTCACACATTCAAATGAGGGTTGGCTTTGGAATGATGGCAGGGGTAGCAGGTCATAAAGCCTGCTTTGAATGAACTTTAAGGGCTGTTGATGGCAGTATTTGGGTTTATAGATGACAAATAAGATGTAAGATGTAAGATATAAGGGGTAGGCTACCCAATTTAGCACTGGAAGTCAGTCGAATGGCACTGATTTTATGACCAATGAGATGGATTTCAGGGGCAGGTGCAAATTAACAGGCAAACACTGCCCTCTAGTGGGCAAACACGATTAAAACAAAGAAATAATCAGAAAGAAAATAAAAGCAATACAAAAGAGATTATACAGCATTTTTTTTTTGTGAAAATCTACAGATGAATCAATCATAAGTTAATAAAACATAATATCTGAATAGAGTTAAAAAAAAAGGGACAAGTGTTGACGAGCCTCAAAGTGATCCATCCGGGTTAAAGTTTCCCCAACAGTGGCAACTGTAATACTGATCACTGTATGCTACAGCATTTGATGCCTTTTGTGTATAATACCACATCTGGTAATATTAAAAACTCTGATCTCGCGTTTCAGAAATGTGAGCTCAGAGGCAAAAACATTCAACAGATAGCTAAATCTGAATCAGTCGCACTATCGTGTTTGATGCATGGCACTCGGTGCTGCAAGTTGCTCCGACCTTTAATGATCTGTGGAGTTTAAAGGGACTCATTGCAAATTCATTTAAACTGGAGGATGAAAATGTCCAATAAGAAAAACTAAATCTACTCAAAATGTTTCTCATATCCGTGGTTTATTTGTCCTAAAATTAAAAAATTGTAAACAAAATTTGTGACCTGACGCCAACCACCATGTTTGCCTATAAGAAAGAAGTCAACAGCTGAAAATAGGTCAAACTTTAATTTGTTTACCTACACAGACTCCAGCCAGCCAGCCTAATGAAGGTCTGTCACTAATTCACATTTTCACTTGGTTGATTCAGCTGGTGAAAAGTAGCTTTGTGTACAATGAGTGCAGACCTGCATTTCAGATTTGCATATCTACATAGATTATTTTTTTAATGTTTGACTTAAGCTTTGATTTTATACTTTGCAACGAGTAGCTTTAAACTCTTCAGCCTGACTCTGCAAACACAGAGAGAAAGTTGTCTAAGGACAAAATTTTCTTCTGGCAAATCTCAGGCGATCACTTGTGAAGGATAAAAACTCAGAAGCAGTGTGGATAGCGTGAACTGTATTTGTATTGGGCAAATAGGTGAAGGAGAAAAGGCTATACTATATTCCTGGATGTTGCTCAAAAAGAAAAAAAAAAAAGGAAAACGCGAAGCTCGTGAATTTTGAGCTCTAATCGGCCAGGTAACCCAAAACCTGGAGTGGGGAGTCAGCGTGGGATATAAGGAGAGGAACAATGTGGCTCTTTGTGCAGAAGCCGGGCAGAGAAAACAAACCGTTTCCCCTGGAAAGAGATCGTGTTCAGGCTCCATCTGAGAAGACCACACAAGGCTGATCAGAGTACTGTCTGCTGCGTGGAGCAGGAGGAGGAGCGCGTCTGGGGCAGCCACGCTAACTTGTGCACACACAAACGCTTGAGGGCAATGTTAGACAGGACGAGGATCGGAGTGACTCTCTTTCGAGCGCCCCAACGAGCTCTGTGATGCTTTCTTTTTTTTTCTTTTTTGGTCCAAAGCAAAATGTGTGTTCTTCCGCGTTTGTTGACTCGCGATGACTCGGCCATCTGGTCTGCTTCCTGGGTTTGGCGCCCTGCTGGTCTACAGGCAGAGCGACGGGTAGGAAGGTGTTCGCACTGGTGTCGTCCACAAGACGGCGTGGCACTGGATCTGGCTCGGCCCCCACCAAGTTAAAACAGGGAGTCTGTTCAGGAGGATGGAAACAGAAAAAGAGAGAGAGAGAGAGAGAGAGAGAGAGAGAGAGAGAGAGAGAGAGAGAGAGAGAAAAAGAGAAAAGGAAAGAAACAGCGGTGAGATGTTAGGGATTCTGAGCCAGTTCTGTGCAATTTTCATCTCGACCATATCTTGTATCAACCTCCCCTGCTCTGGACACTCATTCCTTAATCCACCCATTCCACATAAACACTCAGAATGAGGCTTTTAGTCGTGTCAACACTCAGATAACTGTTGCAAAGGGTGCAATCAAACTGAAAACATCTGGCCTCTGTTCTCTCGCGCACACTTCACACAGACTTCCATTCAAGCACACATCTTAAACACACACACACACGTAAGCCGGAGTTCTGTATTCCCTCTGTCCCATTGCGTTTCAGTTTCAAACGCTCAGCGAATACCCATGTGGTGGGATCAGATTACATGGAGCTATAAAATATCCCAAAAAAAGGCAGGGAAAAAACGACGAAAAAAATAACTTTTTTTTTCCTTTCCTGAACTGAAATCCATCAGTTGGCTGCTGATTCTGACAGTGTGGGAGGTTTCTTTAAAGGGGAGGGGCGGGGTAATATGCAAAATCGAGTTTTGAGCTTTATATCATGTTATAATGTCAATCCCTGGTCAAAGACATACCCAGAGTGTTGCTTTGGTTCATTTCTGCATGTTTGAGGAATCTCCTGTAGCCATGTGCAGCAGCCTAAACACTTCCTGGTGCAAAGCTCCGCCTATTTACACAAAGCTCCGCCCGTTTGTACATAGCTTCTTTCCGGAATTCAGTCTGAACCCCTCAGAGTGCCCTTCCTCTTAAGTATTGTTTTGAAAATGTGCTGAAGTGGGAGTGTCAGAAATGGTAGGAGGTTCTTAAAGAGACAAAGGCCAATTTCAAGACATTTAGATAGACTGATGCAAAACATGCAGCATTTTTAAAACAGCTAAAACTCAGTTACTTGATTGTGGTGTAGAATAGAACTATGCCTGGAAAATACATAACCCCCCCCCCCCCCCCCCTTTAAAAAAAGACTTTCAACAGTGATGACAATAGAGCAGGACAGCAATGTTCAGCTCAGAGGACAGAGGTGGCAAACTAAAGTCACACACTCTGCAGCCAGATCCCATTACACACAACGAGGATCCATAAACCAGTTTGCATGACACAAACAGCACTTTGTGATTTTATATGTATTAGTTACAGCGCAAAAACTGACCAAAACTAAAATACAGGAACTGAAATAAATCTTGTTGCGCTTAGGAAACCAAACATCTGCTGTAAGACAAGGATTTGTGTTGTTTTTTCTTTATCAGCAGCCATCGCATTCAAACACGATTATTAATACGACCTCTGGCCTTTGGAGAGGAATATGGAGAGAAAAGCAGGCGGGTTGAAATTCAAACTGCCTCTGTAATATCAGCGGATTAATCTCAGCACATACAGTAAAACAGAAACACGATCTTGTTATGATGAGATACCAGCGGGTGTGGATGACGGCTGGTGTTACAGCTATTTGGACAAACAGGCGAGAGGAACCGAGAGGGCCTTTGATTGGTCCAAAACAAGGAGGCTCTCCAGCTGCATTTGAACAACAAGTTCTGTTTGGCAGCATTCAGAAGTGATGAGTGCAAAGAAGAGAGAGAGAGAAACAATGCTCTGAAAAGGGAGAAGGAGAGTGGAAACTTAGACGCAGAGGAAGATGAAGCAAAGTTAGAACCGGGTGTAGTTATGACACGTGAAACTGGATCGCTCTGATTCGAGCTCCGTGTTTTCTAACAAAGCCCCAGAGCTCAATCACAGCTGAGCACTGCCTCTTGCGCTCGCAGCGCCTCTCAGTCTGCCTGACAATTGTCTTGGAAAGACGTCCGCCTCGCCACATGGCTCAGGCAGAAAAGGCAATAGACTCGCTCCGTCTCTTTGAGCATTGTTTCAGTCTGAAGGTCATCTTTTTTTTTTTTCCAAAGCCGTGAACAGAATCATACACCTTGCCAAATCTGAGCCTTGGCTAACAGGCAACCAGGCCAACAAAGCATTGTGACTGTCAGGTTGTGGTGAAGAGATCGCCTTTCAAAGTGACTCTCGCTGCTTGTGCCCTCCACCTCCTTTCCCTGCTGTAACATTAGAGGACTGAGAAGTGCCAGGTTACAGGGATTCTCTCCGTTTGGCGCCATGCTATTTAGTGACCACGCACATACAGTGATTAATCTTACCCTATGTGTGCATGTGAATTTGTCTGTGGGCATATTTTCCACTCTCCAGTTTGCATTTAAATAACTTTAGATTCTAATTTAACCAAAGCGGAATACCATAGTATTGCAAATTCATTCAAACATCTTAACCTGTGATGAACTTTACTAAACAGTTTCGGCAGGTGCCATATCTCATCACATATTAACAAAACCACTCACCTCTGATTTCTATTTATTGTGATCTCGGATTCGTAGGCATCGCCTCTTCAGAGCCGGCTCCACGTCTCCCTCGTTGGCTACGTTAGCAGGATTCCGCAAGCTACCCTTGTCCCTGAGTTTGGGCAAGAGCAGCGGGGGCGTGGTCCCACCTGTCTTTGGTGCTGTGGGCAGGGCATAAGCGTGGTCCTCGTCTGGAACGTGGGGGTCCTCTTCGACATCTCCGCCCACTGTTAAGGGTCCTTCTGACTGACCCACAAGGCCCTCAAGCCACACCGGGCTAACAGTGGCGCACTTATTCTCTTTGATAGCTTCCAGCTCACTGAGCACAGAGTCCAAGGGTGGTGCTGGTAATCTCTGGGGTAGGGAAGAGTCTATACTGGAAGGCATGCCGTTTTGAGGATGCTCCCGAGCTGCTGAAACGGAGGAGTTGCTGTCATGTGAGTGGCTGCTCTCCAAGGGGCTGGGTGGGCTGTGAGGAGTGTGGGAGTCCTGTTGTTGGTAGACTGTGTCATGTGGAGGTGACAGCACTAGAGGAGGCATCGGTCTGATGACATTGTGAAGACCTGATCTGTTAACCTGCCCAGATCCGGACTCCCCAATAACTGATGGGTCCCCCATCCCATTGCTACACGGCTCAAGCTTCACTTGGGTCCGTTGGAGAACCCTTTGGATCACTTGTCGCTCTGTCTTTTGTTGCTTATAGTCTGTCAGCCCCTCTGAACTCAGGGCTGAGCAGAATGATTCACTGTACTGTGCTCTGGGGGAGGACACTTTAATTAGAGATGTGGATGTTGGGGACAAAAATTGCCTTTCTGATTTCACCCAATCAACGTCCCTTACGTTAGACTCCCCTCGTTTGTTTCTCTCCTCTACAGAAATCTCTGGAGAAGGTGACCTGTTAGTCCTGGATCTGCCCCTGTCTACCCCGTCTGGCACTGGCTGTATAACTCCACTGTGACTTGGAGTTTCATGGGCCACTTTGGGAGGGACTGGAATGGGAATGGGAATGGGTATAGGGACAGGTAAGGGAACAATAATAGGATAAGGCACCAGGACAGTGGGTTGGGGCAGAAGAGGGCTAAAAGAAGGAATCCCAAAGTTCATAATGGGAGGCATTGGGACAGGGCCTCTTGGCATCATGTTCATAGGTGGCGAGTGTAAACCGGGGAAATAGGCCCCTGGGAAAGGATGCATGAGCCCAGGGGGATTCATGGAAGTGGAGGAGGAGGGCTGCAGGTGAGGAGAATGTGGCGGTCTGTGGATGGGGCTGGAAGGGGGACCTGCGTGTCTGGGAGGATTGGCAAGGGGACTTTTTAGGCCCTGGGCGTGAAGAGGAGGCCTTATGAAGGGTATGGGAATTTGAGGCACTGGCTTTTGATCCAGAGGTGGACGAGGAGGCAGTGGGGGAGGAAGAGTAGCGGGATGGGGTGACACCACTGTAGGTGGTGGTGGAGGTGGTTGGATTGACCTCTCCAAGGTTCTAAGCCCTGAGACAGGAACTTTCGAAGAAGAGGAGGAGGAGGATGCTTCTGAAGAGGAGACAGATGTGGCTTCTACAGGCCCATGAATCAGCGCTGACCCTTTGGGCGAGACATTTCTATTGCGTGCTTCCCCCGAATGGTTGCTGTTGTTCCAAGACTCGGGGGTGAGTAGCTTTTGCCCATCCGCCCTCCCATCTTGGCTGGATCTATTGGGGCTGGAGCTGGTGCTGGTGAGAGCTGCCCGGGCTTCCCGATAGAAGACGTCCATCTTGTACTGGTTGAGACATTTGACGCTGCAGAACTGAAGCCGTTCCTCCCCAGATCCGAAGTCTAGGTACTCTTTAGTGTGACGAACGTGCTTGCACCAGTCGCAAACCTGCAGTACAGGCGAGAGAGACTGTGGTGGGGTCAATGAAGTATCAGACTCTTTCTGGGCAAAAATCTTAACAAATATACAGAAAAAAAAGCAGACTTCTTAACATATCATCTTGCACGTTAAAACCTTGCAATGTCACAGTATACGTGTGCTAGTACTTTCTAATGGAAGTTAAAATGTATACTGATGATATCCTCTTACTCTGACATTGCTGTTTATCTTTAACACCAGTCTGGGCGAATCCTCTGGATGTGGGTGCTGAGGGGATCTCTCAGCGTGGAGGTCTTCATCTCTAGCCTGAAAGGGGAAAACCACAGTGACAAACATGACACGACACTGGAAACACTGCGCGCTCGTAAAACCAAATTTGAGCTTCTTGTCATAAAGTAGCTTAAACCTTATGTGTTGCACCAACCCTTAAAGGTCAGTAAAACAAGAGAACTTTTGTATTCAGAAACAGATATCACTCAAGCTAGTTTTATGCTTCTAATAGCATTAATATGAGGAAATTCCTTCTGATTTGTGTAAGCTGATCTGCCGTGGATTTGGGTGCACCCCCATCTCTGTGACCCAACTAGTCGTGTTGGGTTACGAAACATGAGGCAGCTGAGGGTAAGGTATGCACTGAAAGTGGACACCTCGCCCCAGGCCTTCTGGCCTACCTCTCAGACAAGCAGGAACAAGCCAGCAGAAATGCTTTCCTCACCACCTCCAAAAAAAAAAAAAAAAAACGGAGGATTTGTTGTGTGCTGTCTTCTCTGCCCTTCTTCTGCTAATAACCGCACTAAAGCATAAACAACACTGTCATTTATGTTGGCGGGAGGCGGGGTACACTCTGAACAAGTCACAAGGACAGACATCCAACCATTCACACTCTCTCTAAAAAACTACTTATCATCCCACATCTGTAAAGGTGGTAAAGTCAAGTTAAAAAGAAATTCCAGCCATGTGCAGCAGAGCAGTTCTCTGAAGCTGCAGGTTTCCTGTCCTCCACACCAAAGCCACTTAATGGCCGACCCCTTCTGCATTAACTTGTAACTGATACCAAGTGTCCTGCATAAAGTTTGACCTCCCTGCCGCCGCTGCCAAACTGCTCTTGAATACAGCGCTCTTCCATACCAAGTAGGAACTGTGGCAATTGAGACGACCCTTTTTTAAATTTGTGTAAATTAATCTACCACTTGTGATCTCGCACCATCAGAGAGGATCTGTTTCTGAAGGTTCTGTACCTGTCGGAGAGCTCGTGATGTTCCGTTTAAGTGTTTAGAGACAGTAACTGTGCTGGTGTGCATAAACCGACTCTTCATTCTTACTGGTTGTGGGGGGGG
>JAUBOC010000071.1:6966255-6981925 GCA_032275365.1 Anablepsoides cearensis
CGTTTTACCCCCCCCCCCCCCCCCCCCCCCGGCAGATACCAGTGTTTCTGTGTTTCTTGCCAAGCCTGCGAGCCCTTTTGTTTCTGAGAGCAGCCAGCTGGTCAGTTTGCCGAGGCTCAGCTGCAGCAGTCAGTCGTCAGTGCCCACCCAGCTCCCATCCCATCTCATCTCAGAGGGATCATAGCGCACCTGAGCCCTCTAGTGTCGATCATAGGCAGCTTTTTCTGCTAAAACAGAGGCAAATTTACTTCAAGAAGTACCAAATCAATGTTGTAAATAGAGAAAATTATCCATAAATATTAACTTTACAAAGCAATACACAGAAATCTGTGCTTTATTTAATGAGAATCATCATTTTACATGCCTCAGAATATCTAGCTATAGGAGCAGATATCTATAAGATTTTTTTTTTCTTCAGCTTCCTTTCATTTTATGAGATTTGTGTTTCTTTTTTTGTTGTATTAAAAAGTTGTAGAGTAAACAGTACAAGGGATGAAAGGAAATTATGTCATGAATCATTTTATTGCAGGGATCTTCAATGTTTTTTCATTTTGTAACACATTCAGTGGAGTATTGATACCAGTATCACAACTGGTATTGGTATCAGTTCTGGGTATTGGGGCACTTTTAGCCACAAATAATCTAAACAGGTGTGGGAACACGTGGCAGTAAGAGTGCATCTGATTGGCCAGGAATGCTACTGAAAGGCATAACCAGAAAGCATCAACTGGAAATATTTGTTGCAGTCTAAGCAGAGTTTTGCAGCATTTATACACTGATGTCACTGAGTATTATTTTTTGGTACATTTTTTGTTGTTGTGATGTTTATTAAAAAAATGCTATTTTTTTCTCATGATAAAATGAAATAGTCTGCAGTATTTGTCACTATGGCTTTCATTACCTGTAAGTCTACTTGTATTACTGTGAAAAATATGAGGACTTATTGTACCAAATATTTCTTGAAACTGAAAGTGATGAGTATCATATAATTACTATATATAATATTTGTTTAGTACCACATCAGTCTAATTTTAATTTATTTCTGCTTCATTCTGTTTGTCTCCTAGAACGTCATATCAAATGGAGTGTTCTACAGGTGGGCTTTTTATGCTCCTGATGGACCTGCCTTGGACGATGTCTGCAGGCTGGTGGATGCAGGGAAGGTATTATGTTTTAATATTTATACCACATATGTTTGACACGCAGTCCTTTTTACTGACAGAGGGGAGGAGAAGGAAATGTCCTCATTTGCACATCAGACACAACCTGAGAGTGGCGTGCTCACAGAGCAGGGACTATGAACATGCCAGGGATTCCCAACATTCATGTCGTCTTCTGCGGCTTTGTGAAGGGTTAGATTCTAGCTTTGCTTGGGTTAGGAAGGTGTGTTGTTTTGTGTGTGTGTGTGTGTTTGAGTCGGGCGCCAGGAAACTGTGAATGGATTTTGAAACAGTGCTGAGCAGCCAGTCGCAAAAAGCGTGCAGATCCTCTGTCCTTTTGTCCGGGGGGGCTTACAGACAGCAGCGCGCTGTGATCGGTGACGGGCAGCCCGCACACGCACGCTCCCCGAATGTGGTGTTAGCAGTCAGGCGTGTGAATGGTTTCCAGTGACGCCACCGCGCTCGCCCTTCATTGTTAACGGCCAGAGATGCTGACCAGAATTACAAGCTGCCTGTGTTGTGGGACTAGCTCAGGATTGTCCAGCCTCATCACATTTTAGAACCCTTTCCTCACGCTCTCTATGACGGGGGTCTGCAACCTGCAGCTCTCTGCTCTCTCTGCAGCAACTAACATGAAATAGACTTTTTTGCTTGATTTTTATACCCACAACAGAAATGGTTAGATTTAGCATTTTTTTTGTCCATTTGTTTGCAAATATGTGTTTAAAACTACTGATACAAGGAAACATTACATCATGATAGTAGTTTGTTGACCACTTCAATAATCCAACTCCCAAAACTTACAGTATGATCTCCTGTAAGACAAGTTGCTGAACTCTTTAGACAACTAAAGATCATTTTAAAGTTTTATTTAAATTCATATTAACTACACATTTTTGCTTGTTTACATGAATATAGTGTTTTCCATCATCCTAAAGTGTAAAAATAATGTTAAATGTTCAAATTCAAATTCAGGTTGTATGATGTCAACAGTGGTTGTGACTTGGTGCTATATAAATAAACTGATTTGAATTTAACAAACTCAAAATTAAAATAACTTTTAGTGCTAAAATAAAGTGAATTTTTGTTTAATTCTCTAAAATATGAAGCTATTGTTCTTTTATTTTAAAAGTCTTGTAATTCCTTATCTGTTGTTTGATCAGAGTGAATACTACAAAATGAGATTCTCTGCTTAGTTACCTGAAAAGTCAGAGTTTCAATATCACAAACAAGACTCTCTTTGAGCGCGATTAGATCTCCATGGCAACAAGAACACGAGTTTTGGTCAACTGTCAGTGAGAAACGCAACTCGTTCACTTATTCTGTTCAAAACAATATCCCAGACAGAAATAATCAGACTGTAACATTTCTGTCTTATTCCTGCCCGATGTGGCAAGATTTATATTAAATGCCAAATAATGTAAATCAAAAAAGTCCACCATCGTCTGAAGGCAGTCAGCCTTTAGGATTTAATTAAATGGTTAAAAGTTGGCATTTTAAAGTCAAATTTAATCACAAACCATGTTTATTCAGGGATATGTGCTCATTTAATCATTCAATCTTTAGCCTAAAGATTTTAACCTTAGGTAAACCTTCCCAGGAGCTTTCTTTAATTTCATTTACATTTTTAATTACAGCACATAATTGTTCACGAGAAAAATCTGAAAATATGCGTTGAAACTTAAATATGCATAGCTTAATATCCCTGTTGTGCGTTAATAAGAAGCTGCAGTAAGAAGAAGTTTAGTTACACTTTAAAATGACTTTGCCTTATTTAGCCTGTAATATTGTACTGTAATATTAGGCTACAGGATAAAAGCTGTTTTGTTGAACTTGCTTCTTCTTAATGGGATGTGGGAGTGCATGATAACCCCCACCTTCAATTCTGGCTTTTAAAACTAGTGTTAGATGTTGGCCCGGTGGAGCAGAACCCACTGAGACTTCTCTAACGAGCTGGAGTCCAGGAAGGTAGTGAGACTTATTAAAGGAGCCGGTCAGCAAATTTAGGTGTTAAATTCTTCCCCTGGCAGCCTGGTTTTGATTTTCAGTGTCTCGTTCTGACGTTTCCCTTCCCCCCGGCGGTTTGTTTCAGATTCTGCCGGTCGTGGAGGCGCGGTTTCCTTTTGCTCAGGTGCCTCAGGCTTTCCAGAAGCTGGAAGAGGGCCACGCCAGAGGGAAGACGGTGATAAAGGTCGCGGAGGAGGATGACAGCTGCACGGAGGACGAGGTGCAAGAAGCAGCGCAGCAGAACTAAAGAAGGAAAGCAATTGCCAGGAGAATGACTCTCGTGACTCTTTCTACCTTTACAAGTCTGCAGACTTTATAATCCACAAAGAAAAGCTGTGAGCTGCAGATAACAAAGCCAGGCTCGGGTTGGAAGAAGAGCAAGCCAAAGTTCCTTCTTGTTGGAGTTTACGCCTTTCAGTACTGTAACGAGGCATTTATTACACACCTGATGATGAAAAGTTACCTTTCAGATCAGCAACAGGATGGCAATTTATCTGACAGAGTTGCACAATAAAGGCATCTGCTGTCAGATACATATGATGTTACACCAAACCAAACGTTTTGCTCCTATTTATGTTGCTTTTATGAAAACCAACATGTTTTTCACTTTATGTGTAAGTTATTTTACCAGAAAGCCTTTTTGTGTTTCGAAAAACAAATAAATACATTTCAAATCTGAACTATATTCTTTCTTAAACACCAGATGCATCTGTTCAATATTGAAGCCCATTTCCGCCATGAAAGAAAAAAAATAAAAGCCCAACAGGAAGTCATAATTTAATTATGACTTTTATTCTCGTAATTACAATTTTAAAAGTCGAAATTATGACTTTTATTCTCGTAAGTAGCTACGATTAAAAAAAGTTGAAAATATGACTTATTCTCGTAATTACGACTTTAAAAGTCGAAATTATGACTTATTCTCGTAATTATGACTTTAAAAGTCAAATTCGGACTTTTATTCTCGTAATTACGACTTTAAAAGTCGAAATTATGAGTTATTCTCGTAATTACAACTTTAAAAGTCGAAATTATGACTTATTTTCGTGATTACGAATTTAAAAGTCGAAAATATTACTTATTCTCGTATCTACTACTTTAAAAGTCGAAATTATGACTTATTCTCGTAATTATGACTTTAAAAGTCAAAATTATGACTTTTATTCGTAATTACGACTTTAAAAGTCAAAATTATGACTTATTCTCGTAAGTAGCTATGATTTTAAAAGTGGAAATTATGACTTATTCTCGTAATTACGACTTTAAAAGTCAAAATTATGACTTCCTGTTGGGCTTTTATTTTTTCTCTCATGGCGGAAATGGGCATCGATCGTTCAAGGCTTTTATATATACGTAAAAAAAACATATTGACAAAATATTTTTATTTATTAGAGCAGCTGTTTTTTTTTGTTTGTATTATAAACAGGCACATTTAATGCATTTTCTTTGCTGTATTTCAAATAACAAGGCATTACTTAAAAGGATACAAGAGTAACACTGTTTAACTTATCGGGAAGAGAAAAACATACAATAAAAATCTGAAGAAATATTACTGCAGGTGTAAAATAAAAGAATTTCAAGTTCAGAGCCCACGTCTTGTATCTTTAGTGGGTATTTTCCAATGAATCGTGACCTTTTTAGCATTTGTTCAGTTCTGCTGCTTCCTCTTCTTTGGACACAAAAATCCAGAGTTGGACCCAGAAAAAAGAATATAAAAATAAAAATCCTCTCAGCTGTTCATATAATCTCCACATCCCATCTTTGCTGCAGTTTATTTGGATCAAGCGTGTTTAGAATCACTTGGTTTTTGTCATAATTAACGCCACCTGCAAAGAAAAAGATTCGGAATTAGAAACAGGAAATTTCTATTTCTGTATGTTTTTAACTGTTTTAGTTAAACTGACTGATTGAATATTAGTTCTTTTGAAGGTTCATTGCTCATAGTAAATTGAAAAGGACTGATCAGCGTTCAGACAGCAGCATCATTTAGTCCACAAGGTGTCACTAATCTACAGGGATAAAAAAAACTGATTCTCCACAGTTCTACCAGGAGATTTCTTTTGGAGGGAAAGTCACAAGTGTTTTGACATAAAACTCATCACTAACCCTGTTTATTGATTATAACAAAATGTCAAAAATAAGGTAAAATCCTCACCAGTTACTATTTATTTGTTCCAACAAAGTATAAAACTATGTGCTGTGTAAGAAAGTGATCAACCGTTTTTTTTGGAAAGGTTATGAACAAGTATTATCTTACCTGCTGCTGATGTAAACAAAACACTGCTATAACAGTTGCTTTAATTATTAGATTTTATTTTCTTTAGACTTTAAACAATTGAAAATCCCTGCTGTTAGCTCGTCATTACAGTTATGATATGTACAGTTCGTAGGATATTTTATATATTACGAGGGAGATGGATGCTCACCTTTGACCTCCAGGACGAGGTCGGGGATGGGAGTGTAGCAAATGAAGCCCTTAGAGGTGACGCTCCAGAGGTGGGTCTGGTTGTCGAGCTCCGGTGTGAGACCCACTCGGCTTCCTGCAATTGTGACGCTGCCGCTGGGACACAGGCAGCACTCCTCTAACAGCTGCACACAGAGAACACACCGACAAGTTTTAGTCTTGTATTTTATTTTGAAAGACTCGTTAAACCCTAAATAGTTGTTAGTTTTAGGGCTAAGCTGATCCTATTCTTTAAAATGTGATTTTAGCATTTTGGGCATAAACCAAGAGAACGCTCCATCAATTACATATAACTTCCCCAGACCTTTTTGACCTTCATTACTCAGTATCTTGATGCCACTTATACCTTGCAGTGCATTTGTCCATTCTGGTAAAACCATATTTGCTCCAAGCCATCCGTCTCCTCTGTTTCTTGTATCCGCAGCATTTTGACTTCGTCTAAATCACCGGTCACTGACATCATTAAGCCCGTCTGCCTGTTCCTTAAACGGAAATGCACTTGCTTCTGCACGCACAATCGAAAAGACATCTCTGGTTATTGAAGTGGATTACATTTCTTTCTCTTTTTTTGTTGTTTTCAGCTCTTTTAAAACAAGACACTAAACACATTGGTTGCAGTTGAGGCAAACCTGTAAGAGAGGGCGGAGAGACCCGATTTTCTGCCAGCTGCTGAACCTGCGCCAGTCAGGAACCTCACCAGGTCTCAGCAAAATCTGAGCCCCTCTGTAGTTGATTCCCTCGTATAAGATCCACCTGGAAATGAAAAAAAAGAGAGAAAAAAAGTGCTTTTTTAATTCAGCTCAACATAAAACACATAAATTATTCTTTTTTTGTTTGTTTTTTTAGTCCTTATTATGTGAATGCTGATTATTTACACTTCTGTTTTCCTGTTTATAGATTTTTTCCAGTTTTTTTCCCCCCAGATTAAACTTCCTTCACAGACTTACATCAAAACGCTCATCTCAACTTAAAATAATGTGTTATGATTTTAGGGCTAATTTCATTTTTAGCTAATGTTTTGCTAATTTTTTTTTATATATTTTAGCTACAGCTTTGGTCATTTAAGCTACGGTTTTTGGTCATTTTAGCTACAGTTTTGCCAATTTAGCTTTCAGAGACGATAGTGATGGTTTTGCTATTTGTAGCTTTTAGCTACTGTATTGCCAATAACATCCTTTAGCTACTGTTATGCTGAATTTAGCTTTCAGAGACCATTGTGCTAATTTGATTTTTTTAGCTAATGTTTAGCTAAAATTTTAGAAGTTTAGAGTTTTTGCGACTGCTTACCTAATTCGCGATATTACTCATGGTTTTGCTAATTTTAGCTTTTACCTACTGTTTTGCCAATTACTGTATATCTTTTAGCTACTGTTTTGCTAATTTTAGCTTTCAGAGACGATTGTGTGATGGTTTTGCTATTTGTAGCTTTTAGCTACTGTATTGCCAATAACATCCTTTAGCTACTGTTATGCTGAATTTAGCTTTCAGAGACCATTGTGCTAATTTGATTTTTTTAGCTAATGTTTAGCTAAAATTTTAGAAGTTTAGAATTTTTGCGACTGTTAACCTAATTGGCAATATTAGTCATGGTTTTGCTAATTTTAGCTTTTAGCTACTGTTTTGCCAATTGCTGTATATCTTTTAGCTACTATTTTGCTAATTTTAGCTTTCAGAAACGATTGTGCTAATTTGTACCTAATGTGTAGCATGTCGAATTTTTGCAACCACATACCTCATTTGCAACATTATCCATGGTTGTATCAATTTTAGCTTTTAGCTACTGTATTGCTGATTATTCTTTAGTTACTGTTTTGCTGATTTTTACATCTGCTCTGATTGTTTCACCTTTAATTCACTCAACAAAATTAAGTGAAGTCATTCAGCACTTAGTCACACCTAATGTCCTAATATTATAAAATAAAAAGGCCTGAAAAAACTAGTCGTTTGTTGTTTGAAATCCTAGCTTCTGCACAGCAGTGTGTAAAAATTCATCTAAATGTGCTAAGCTCCATAAATCTCCATTTTCCCTTGTAGCAGGTCTAAACTTCCTGTTTCTCTTGCAGCAGGAATGTGTCACTCCACAGACAGCTCTGCCACACTGTGAGCCCCTTCTTCCCCCCCGGCAGGATTCACACCTACAGTCTGAATCTTGCACATCAGCAGCAGGTTTCCATCATTGATCTACCTGTCAGCGCTGCTACGAGCTGTGCTGTAATACAGAGAATTGCTGGCTCTGCACTGCTCATCCAATCTGCCTGAATCTGTTAAACATGATGTCTGAGCTCACGCCTCCGGGCTCCTTCGCCTGCACACTCATGTTCAAAAGTCTCTCAGTTCATTTATCTTCCTTTGTTTGTCCCGTTAACACAGCTCATTTAGCTGAATTAGCATATTTAAAAATAACGCCTCGCATGAAGATCACAAAGACGAGCACTTTTAAAAGAGTCAAAGTCGATACGAGCTTCTCTAATGATCTCAGAATTCATTATTCCTTGCTTTTAGGCTTATTTGCTGAGGTTTATCTGCTTTAACATTTCTCTGAGTTATTTTTATTTTAAAAGCACAGGACCTGTCACAGCTGAGCAGATACAAGAATGTATTAAAAAAAACATGTTGACTTGGCAGATCAGAGATTCAAACTAGAATAAAAATAAATTTGTAAGTGGTCTTTTTGGAGTTTCTATCTATGGAGGAATTTGTGTGTCAAAAAATAAAAATAAAATAAACACAGCACCTTTTCATTTAAGTTATTTTGACAACACACTGGGTTTGGTCTGCAGCAGAAACTGCATGTATGAACCTGTCAAAGACTCGCGTGGCTGCAGCTGGCTACCTGCTTTACATTCCTGCAGGTGGTGTCGCCTCAACCAGGACTCTTCACCTCATATTTGGGTTTTCTACTCACCAGTGAAATATGAAACTGTAGGATTGTCACATGGAACACCTCAGCTTTTAGATTTCCCCATTTCCACAGACATTATTGTCTTAGTGTTTAGTCTAAAACTTTGATCTTTAACGGTGTGAATGTATGTAAAGCATTCACACTATTGGGACTCTTCTGTATGGTTTTTGGCACATATTTCATTCTGCAATTTTTGTGCTAGTTCAACAATTTGTACACCAAAAACATTCAGCTCCTTCAGGACATTACAGCTACGACTTTTGGTATTTTTGTTTTTTGTAGATATTTAGTAGGGATGCGCCAATATGGAAATTTCAGCCGATATCTATATCTGATATTGTTATTAGTGTTATGGCTGATAACCGATATTTATGATATTACTCAAACTCACAAATTATTTATTTACATATACGCACAAACACACTTGTGTCTTTTTTTTGATACGTTAAAAAAAATGACCAGACTATGACTAGCATCACTGTCATGATCAAACAGATACCACTCAACCATTTCCCCTCCCGAAACAGAAACACAAGCTAAAATGTGGGAAATCAGTATCAAACGTTAATATTGTCCCAGTTTTACTTATCGGACTGTTACTGATGTTAATGCTGATATATTGTGCATCCCTAATATTTAACTTTTTCTGCCATGTTTGTCTCATTGAAAATGAAGTCAGATATTTTAAACATCCCTCAAACTTTATAGTATTTTTTATCTTTTGTTCTAGTTTGGCTTTTGTTAACTTCTTTGTGCTAATTTTAGCTTCTACTTGTCTGATTTTAGTATTTTTCAGCTTTTTTAGCTGTCACTGTGACTTTTTCAGCTACTCTTCTGCGACTTTAAACTGTGTTTCTTTCAGTTTCTTTCTGCATTTTTAAGCTTTTAATGTTTCTTTCAGCAGCTTGCTGCTAATTTCAGCAGATTTTGTGTTTTTTAGTTATTCACTAATTAGTATTTAGTATTTTCTTTTATCTATTTTAGGCTAGTTTAAGAACTTTTTCTGCCTTAGACTTACTTTATTGTCACTGCACAAAGACAACAATGAATTTGGTAATGAAATGTAGGTGCTTGGCTACCAGAGTACACAGAAAATGTACTGAAAAAAGCATTAAGCTTTCACATTGCATTTTACAGGAAATTCAATTTTTTTTTTCACTAAAATAATTGAACATATGTAAGTATTTAAGATGTTTTATTAGAAATGTATAATACTTTCCATTTTCTTTTTAGGAGCTAATAGTCCAGGAGGATCAGGTGGTATTCATTAAATCAATTTATTTTTAATCCAGCCCAAACTGAAGCATCTGTTAACTTAAAACCTTAATAAAAGTAACTGTTTGCTTGTTGCTCCCATGGTAAATTGTCCCTTTTTGAACAACCCCTCACTCAGTATAGTTTGCAGCAGCGCTGCGGGCGGTGAAGTACTCACATGCCTCCCTCCACCAGCACCGACTGAACGCGGCTGCAGCCTCCAGCCAGCTGAAGGTTGACCGATCCGTCGGTGAGAAGCACCTTCTTCCCCCGCAGACCGCATCGCTCGAATAAAGTGATTGATGGCAGAGAAAACTCCTGCCAAGACAGACAGAAAGCACATTAACAAACCCTGAAAGCAGCGGGTCGCGCAGGTTGAAATGATGGTTGTTTTAAAGTTGCCCTGGAAACAGAGCGTACGCAAACCTCTGCTCTTCCTGACAGGCTCAGTCTGGTTACTGAAAAAGGCAGCTGGTTTTCTAAATTGATCTTAAAGTGGTTAGTTATTTAATCCTGGGCAATAATTCTGATGTAGAGGACAAACAAGATAATGTACATGGATTTGTCATCAATTAGATATTGAATCAGGCTGTTTTCTTTTTATTAAAAAATAGTGAATTACTTTTTTTTTTTTGAGAAAACTAATATTGCTCTGTGTAAAAAAGAAAATAACAGCTTAGTTGAATCTTGTGATGCTATCACTAAAAATTTTAAAGAATTCTAATATAAAGAAAATATAATAATTTTTAAAATAAATTCTTAATTTGCTCCTAAAAAGGAGCACATCAGATGTGTTTAAGTGGGGAATTGTTTCATATTTAACATGTTATGCTTAGCTGTTTGAAAATCTAATTTCGCCTGATCAACGAGCTAAAAGCTAGTTCAAGCATCTAACACTTTTTTAAATCTATGCAATTATTATTCTTCCTGTAGAATTATTATGATTGTCCTATTGCTGCCACTTTTTGAGAAAAAAAAAAACACAAAAAACCATGTAAATATTACTGAAATTCTAAACTGATAAAGCTTTATTTACAGAATAATCCACACTTGCTTGGATTAGCTGTTAGCTCATTAATCTGGTTGAAATCAAACTCAGTTTCTCCGAAATCAATTTGTTTAGAACAGGTAAGATATTTATTGTTTTTACTGGAAACTTTTCACAGAATCCCACTTTAAAAGATCTAAGTGACCATTTTAATAGTGGAAAATCTTACATTTTTATTGTTAGGAAAACTTGTTAGCTAACTAGCATTTAGCTTATTTTAACATTTTGCTTGTGTTTTTTTAAATTAGTTTTAACAATTCAGTTTTAGCTTCTTCGGCAAATTCTTAGCAAAGTCATTCAGCGCTCATTGTTCACACTGCAGTGCGGCTTTACAGAAAACTGAACCATAATTGTAATTATACATATTTGCCTATGTAACTGTGTCAAATTACAGTTATTTGCATGTAAGTAATTACTCCTAAAACATAAATGATATCTGCTTAAATAAGCATTTTAGTTTTAGGACAAGACTTCTAATGGTTTAGCTGGGTAAATATACTAACGTGCAACACAAAACAATGTTTGCTGCACATTTCAGCAGGTTGTGTTTTTACAGGGATTAGCAGCCAGCACAAAATGGGTGGGTGGAAGGGTGTCAGCAGATTCAAAAAGGTGACTCACAAATCCAACCGTCTGCAGCGACAGAATGGACGAGCTCCCACTGACGCAGCCCATCGCTCTCAGGTCCGGGTAGCTCCCTTCTTCCAATACGTACATCTTCCCTGTGAAGTCCTGGCCTTCAAACGCCTGCCAGCTGAGAAAGCATTTGCATAAATGGAAACACGCGTGCAGGGGGAACATGGAGATCGTAATTAAAAACAACTCAGAGTGCGAAAGTTCAACTTTTGTGTTTGTCATGTGTTACCATGAAGTGATTAAGAATTTACATAATTATTATTGCTTGAGGATGTTGCTTTCTCAGAGATTAACTGGGATTAGCATCTTTATACATTAATATACAGTAGATTTGTTAGACATGCAGATGTCCAAAGCTTCTATATCCAGAAGAACCTGCAGATTAACATCAGCTACTAAAATCTGCTTCAGAAGGTTGCTGACATGGTTCTGATTCCTGACACTTTTGATGTAAAGTTTTCTCCACAGTGAGCAGTGTAACTCTCACCTGCCGGCCACAACTTTGCAGGAGGCCACAGAGAAACCGTCCTGCAGGGACGGCGCGCTGTCCTCCAGGTCGAGGACAGAGCCCTGAAAGTCCGGATCAGAGAAAAGCTGCACCTGAGGCACACATGGCAACGAGCATGAGTCATCCGCTCGCGCACGTCATCGGAGAAGGCAGACAAAAAACCCACAGGTTTAATGAGTTTTTTTTTTCATCCCTTTCAAGGTCACAACCTACCTTAAACTTGGACGTGTTCTCGAAATCATCCTGAAATAAAAAAAAAATGAGTAATGAAAATCAGAAAATAGTGAGAAGGGGGTCTCTTCAGTCACTAAGTTGGAGTTTCTTGTGTGGGAGGAGTTTGTCATAGACATGATTGGTCTGTTTGACTTTTGTGGAGGATTTCGGTGAAGGTGCGATTGTCTATTTTGGCTGGGGTTTGAAGAAGCTCTAACTCAGGGGTCTGCAACCTTCGGCTCTGGGGCCAGATGTGGCTCATTGGTCCCTCTGCAGTGGCTCTTTGAAAATGTGACCAAACATAACAGAATCATTTTTTTGTTTGTTTTTTATACCCAAAACAGAAATCAATTTGTACACAAATATGTGATCAATACTAATACAAAAAGTAAAGCATGTTAGCTCATGCTAGCCTGTTGTTTACTTAAATATACCAATTTTTTTCTTTCTCTCAAATCCATCAGAATTACCTTTAAATAATTTGAAGACTACATAATAATAAGAATTAGAAAAACATTACAATATATACAATATAAAGTATTTTTGTTTACATGAATATGGTCTTTTTACTTGTCCTGATGTGTATAATTATAAATAATATGATAATAATAACAGTTTTTTAGTTTTATAACATCACCTCCACTGGCCGTAAAGGTTCTCGAAAAGGCCTCGAAAAGGCTCATGGACCACTAGTTAATAATCACAGTTGTAGCTTGTTTTGCGGCTCTGGACACATTTTATTAGTGAGACAAGGAGCAGAAATGGCTCTTTTGATCGTAAAGGTTGCAGACCCCTGCTCTAACTAGACAGCGCCTATATTTTAAAATATAAATATTAATTTGTCATAACTTGAGACAGGAAGGTGCTAGTGTACTTAACTAGTCTCCCTCCTGGGAAAAAGATCATTATGTTTGAATATAAACATTTTTATTCAAGTCATTGTTCTGTTTTAACCTTTAAATAGACAATAATTCATGTTTACATGCTCACAATATTTTTATTACCATTACTTCCTCTTTTAACTAAGAGAAGTCAATCTGACCAATCACGGTTTTGCCAAACTTCTCCCACCCAAAAGTCTTCGCCTATATTCCAACTCTTACAAAGTTAGGACAAACTCAGGCCATGCCAAAAAACTCCACTAATCATGATTAGGACAGACTCCGCCTACACACCAAGAAACTCCACCTGTGTACTGCAGAGACCCCTATTTAAAAGTATTTAGTAGTAGTACTGCACGAAATACCAACGTCAATAATAATCTAAACTTGGAAAGCAGGCCTACATTTTAATGTTTAAATTGTATAGGAAGTGTAAAGAGAACCAAGATATAAAAAAAATGTGTCTTGGTTCTTTTAGGGTCACCATGGTAACCACACACCTGCGTCTCTTACTCCCTGACAGCAAACCTCAAAGAAACTATTTTAAAAATAAGGGTCAAACAAACTAGTCTAGTCGTGTCGAGGATCAAGCCCTGGTTTCAACATTGACATTATCACTGCCAGTGTAAGAGGAAATGAAAGCGTCGGATTTCAATCAGATCTCATACCTATTTATGAGCGCAGCTCGCTGTTTTTCTGGAAACATTTGATAGACGTGAGCCGGCAGACCTGCCCTTTCACTGATGAGATTTTGTCTGGCTAGTTGTGTCTTTTCTTCTCTTACAACCCAATCTACAACTTCTTCTCACATCTCAGGCCAGTCTTGGTTAATCAGATTTGCCCTCTGAGTTTATTGGCCATTCAAAGCAAAATTAATACATGGTTGTGTGAAGCTGTTATTAACCTTCAGCCCGAGACTGATTTCTTAAAACTTCCACCTGAAAAACATGCTCAGATTTTGTTGGCACAGCTTGACGAAACCGAACGACCCTGATTTCTGTGAAACTTAAATACAGTAAACCTTGTAATTTCCATCATTATGATAATTAGGGTGAATTTAAAAGAAAACACTCTTTTTTCCCCCTCCTGATGAAGACTACAGATCAGAGTCATTAGAGTGATTGAATAAGAGCCTTGTGTTGAAAAATTCAGCTGCATGTCTTGTGACACTACAAATGCTACATTAAGTTTAGTCATAGTCAGCTCCTAACCTCCCTCTAGAGTGTGATGGAACTTTTAAAACATGCCATTTATCATGTTTTCACAACACATATGCTCAGATCCAGAACTGAGGTTTTTTTAGTCTAATGTTAGCCGATGGTTTTGGTTTTAATACTTCCTTTGCCAACTGTTTCCCTTTTTCCCCCTTGATTGTAATAAAAGTGCTTCAGCCAGACTAAGCTATTTGCAGCTTTATCAGCAGGCGATTCATTATGTTTATCTCTGAAAACTGATGGATGTCTTTGTTTTGCTGGATAGACTCTTTGATTTAGATCTCCCTCTGAAAGCTTTTTGTCTTAAAGTAAACCATTAACTATTTAAAGGCATGCATGTCGCTCCTCACATTTCAGGCCAGAGGTTTAAATTGAGAGAGAGATAGTGTTTTGTGTGGCATCTTGCAAGATTTGTTGGCACTTAGAGTATGAGTTGTGAATGACACTCAGCTACACGTTAGAGGTTAGCTATAGCCATTTGTCTCTTTCATATAGATAAAGTTAATCAGCTGTAAACTCAAGGGCCGTGGGCCAAATATGGCCCATCACATCATGTTACGTGGCCCGCGAGAGCTTCTTAAAAACATGCTGCTTTAAAGCCAGCATTCCCCATAAACTATAAGGCATGTTGATTATTTTACTCATGAAATGATGGCATCTCACCACTAGTTGGAGGTGCACAGGGTTTGTAAGTAGCTGGCGAAATTCACTGTATAAAATCTCCATTTTTGCCGACTGCTTTTGCTGCAGCCCAGTTATACTGGGAAGAGGGAATTTTCCACTTACAAGTCGTAAATTTACTCTGTAATGGCCATCCAGTGGGAATTCCCTGTGGGAAAGTGGGAGAGTTCAGAATTGTAGACGGCAGCAACTCACTGCAAGCTAAAAGTGAGTAAAACTCTCTTATTTTGACTTTTAATAGTATTTCTGTATTATTTATTTCACATTTAGTCAGTTGTACACATAGTGTTTATCAGTGGTGGGCACAAGTCCGCAAATCCGCTAATAGCGGACCTAAATACGTTGTTTGCGGACTTACTAATTTCCATAACTCATCAGCGGATTTGCAGTTTCTAAACTTATAATTCAGTACCGCTAATAACTAATTATTTACCTGACATTTTTATCTTGGACAGCGAGAGGTATGGCTTGCAACAAATCACATCGTATGTGACTCATTCAACAGCAGACCTCCCAACTGAACTAACCATCTGGGAAGGTATATACCCTTGCTGACTGTCGCTTTCTGTCACGGTTTTCATTTCCCACAATGCTTTGTGTCTGCTTACGTAGCAGGAAGACAATGGTTAGAACTGTGTGACTGGGCGACACTCCCTGTCCCAGCAAAAACAATTCATCCATACTAAAATTTTGTATGTATTG
>JAUBOC010000071.1:6982025-6993200 GCA_032275365.1 Anablepsoides cearensis
TGTTGCGGACCTAATAATAATTATAAGCGGTTTAGAATTTGCGGAACTAACTTTTTTATTAGCGGTGCCCACCACTGGTGTTTATAAGAGGGCGTGTTAAAACACTGTTTCTATGCAGGAAATACCATGTACAGCTCATTTATTTGTTTTAGCGGTGATCAGTCGTAGCAATGAGACGAGGAATGTGACGTTTCATGTTTAGTCGAGGTTAATTACAACTGGCCCCTTAAGGGCCACCATATTGCTGATGATGCCCTCGGTGAAAAAAGAGTTTAATAACTGTGGTTTGTAAGATATTTTGCTAATGCTACTCACCTTTGGTGGCAACGATTCATTTTACACCTAAAAGTTTGAATGTTTTTATTTCAACCTGTATTCTGAGTGTGGCTGCAGTAGATGCTGCCTTAAGTGTCTGTGTGTCATCGTGTTGTTTGAAACCGACAAGGCTTCACAATGAGTCACTTTCATGATCTAAGATCTGGTCACGTGCAGTGAAAATCATTTAGGGAAGTGAGAGTTTGTCTTAACTCTGGAGCTCAGAGGAAAACACTGACTTGTTTTAGCAACCAGAATATAAAAAAGCACCGTCTCTGGACCGTCTGAGTAACACGCAGGAAAGTTTTCCACCAAAGCAAAACAGTAAGTTATCGTGGTTTTCTCGTGAGTCATACCAGCAGGACGGGCATGGCTGAACCGACTCTGTGCTGCAGCGCCCCCCAGTCCTCCGGGCTTCCGTACAGGCCCTTTTCCAGGATGTAGGACTCGCCGCAGAAGTCTGGCTCCTCAAACACAACCCAGCTGAAATAGAAACACAAATAAGGAGGCGTAAGGTTACTTTGCAAGAAGTAGAATTTCGTTATTTTCGTTTCAGTTTAATTAGCGGCATTTGACGAGACCGCAGTTCCAAAGAAAAACAACCCGCAAGAATTCAAACGAAGCTGTTCACGTTTATTATTCCCTTCTTGGTCCAGATCCAAGCTAATCGTCTCCGACATAACAGCCTGCCAGCGTTTGTTATCCTGGTAAATGTGTTTTTGGTGCGCGCGGGCTGAAAATGTGCGAGGCTACGAAACAAGCCTCCTTCTGTAAAGTCAAACTCAAACCACACAGAGGCAACGTGAGGCTCAGAGGACTGGCAGCACCACATGTGGGTGAGGTGCTGCAGTCTAATAGCAGGCTGGCAGCACGGCAAGAATGTCACTGCTGAGAATCCTGCCTCGTGAAGAAGGAGGACATGATGTTCTGCTCTGCGTTAGCTACCATTTTGTTAGTGTCTCTCATTGGAACACTTCACGTTTTAAACTTCTATTTTTCTTGTTTGTTTCTGGTGTGTTTCCTGACTGTACTATAAACAAAACCAGTACGCTCTGCGTGGGTTTTTGGCTTTTCTTTGAGTGGAGATCACGGGTAAATCGGTTTCTCATTAACAACAGTTGGACGTGCGCCTCCTCCACACAATCAAACAGAATTTCACAAATTTCCCCCTCCATTGCTGCAGGCTGTGAGGCAACGTGCTCCAACACCAACACACCTGAACATGGAAGTGATGTGTGGAAGCCTAAAACATTAGTGAATTTGCTTATCTGTCATGACCTGTCAGCTTGGGTGGGGCCGAGTTGCCGTTACAACTGAGCGGCAAAGAATGACGGTAAACCAACAAGACTTTGCAAGAATTTTGGTCCCAACTAATGAAAAGCTTGTAGGGAGGGAAAAAAAGGATGCATGAAACTTACTGGAAGGAGAAGTTAGGAACTAAAACACGTTTTGTTTAAAGCTTGTGGAAAGACATACAACTTAAAGGGATAGTTCAGATCCCCTGGAGTGTGGTTCTGTGGAAACAATCAATATCTTACATGTTACAGATAGCTTCTAAAATGGTCTTAAATTTGAAAAAGAGATCATTGTTCCTACATTTAGCTAATTTTTAGTAAATGTTTAAGTTAAACGTTATGTCTAAATGTTAAGTCCTCAATCTAAATGTAAAAGTTAAATGTATATGTTGTAGCTAAATGTTGAAGTTTATATTTTAAACGTTTCAGAATCAAACGCAGCTTTTGTTTTGTTTTTCTTTTATTGAAGCCCCACATAAGAAGGGCATCAAAAAATTGAGACAAACTCTTGTTGATCCTCTCTACGGAAATCTTTAGTAAAAGGCTTATAGGCTTAAAGATTTATACCATCTGAAGAGAACCAAGAGTGTCAAACGCAGCCTTTGTTGTTGGTGCCTATTTGTTATGACTAGGGCTGCCACAAACGATTATTTTAATAATCGATTAGTCACCGATTATTTTTTTTGATTAGTCGACTAATCGGATCATATATTAATTGAATATAAAACCTACAGCTTATCTCACCAGAATGCAGCTGCTATTATATAACCATTGTTAGATTTTAGCTATATGCTAACTAAAAATAATTGCTGTTGAAGGCAAGTTCTGCCTTGCAGATATTGGATTGCACAGGTTCTGCTTTCATTTTCTTAAAATGATCCCACATTTTTGAGCTCCGTTGCCAGGTTTCCATGATACCAGAACCTGTCTGTATAATGTCTTGTGACGTCCACGGCTTGCCTGTTACCACTACTGCGCATGTGTGTCAAAAACAGAAAGGCAGATGCAGCAGTGGAAGTTGTCAAAGCAGTTTGGAGAGAAAAACAAAGTGAAAAAAAAAAACGATTAATCAACTACTAAATTAGTCGTCGACTATTTTAATAATTGATTAGTCGTCGACTAATCGACTAATCGTGGCAGCCCTAGTTATGACATCATCATCATGCGACAAAAGCAACCGTTATTGCTGTTAACTTTGCTAATGCTACTAACGCTACTAATCCTACTAACACTGCTAATGCTACTAATGCTGCTAATGCTGCTAACATTGCTAATGCTGCTAATGCTGCTAACATTTCTAATGCTGTTAATGTTGCTAATGCTGCTAACATTGCTAATACTGCTAACATTACCAATGCTTTCATCCAAGACGTCAAACTTGCAGTTGCAGCCAGTGTCCGATCTGCATGTCAAACTGTCGGCACACTGAAACCATCCATATTGTTTCCAATTAACACCTTTTATTTTTAAATTGTGAACGCCATCTTCAACGACGTTAGCAGTTGTGTTGTCGCAGGATGATGATGTAACAACACGAGCCATGCACCAACAGCAAACGACGCATTTCCATTCAAAAATTCTTAAACGTATAAGCGTTATCATTTAGCCCCAACCTTTAGGATTTAATTTTTAACATTTTGATTTAGGATTTTTTATTTAGACATACAGCATAAATTATATGTATGTATGGAATAAAATTGTGTTTCTTTAGTTTTGATAAAGCCATTAGAGAAGGCGCTCAACACTCCTCACATCTCCTGAAGCACAGCTGGCAGAACAACCTGTCGTCTCAGTGATCTGTGTGTCTCGCTGATCAACCTCATTCCATGAGCATGCATTCCCCGTCTCCATGGCAGCCACCAACCCTCTATCTAAAAACAGCGTGACGTAGCTAACTAGTCAACATTTTCTCACAACTTCCATCACTATCTCATGATGGCAAGCTTCTGCCTCTCCATCTGGAACGGTCCAAGCCAGAGACTATCGCTGTGGAGACGGTTTTAAGTTCAAAACAAAACCCACATGTCTCTGATTTTATGCCTTGTGTGTAATTGCAGATGTAAAGAATCCATCTTGTTTGTGCAAAGCACGGACGTTGGCAAGGAAAAGCAGTCATATTACGGCTCTGTGTGGGGTAGGTCTAAACTGGACCAGGGTAACGACTCTGTTGCCCAGATTAGTCTCCCAGAACAGCGCTTTTTGAGTGTCCTCGCCTGGCCTCGGCCAGCTGGCTGCTTTCCCAGCTCACTATATATCTCCTTTTCCACATAAGAATGGCTCCAGTCCTCCACACGCTGTTAAATACTTTGCCCAATCTCCCACAACAACTCCAGGACGTGTTGATGCACGTGGAGACAAAAACATGCTCTCCTTTCAAAGTGAAAGTAGCTGTGAATTCTCAAGCTCCCTTTTGGTCCAATAAACAAGCAACACTGCATTTGTATCAACCAAGTAAACTTATTAGAGATCGGAGCAGATGTTTTCTCCCCAAATGGCTTTAGCTGAAGAATAAATGTGCAGTAAACTGTCCTACTGCTCATAAGGATGCATATAATAAGTGTCACTTACACACCACCGAGGACATCAATAGACTGTGTCTTCATGCCGTAGCCGGTGTTGTCCATGTTGATAACAGGCACTGTGAGGTCGATGTTCACGCCCAGCTTGCCAAAATTCTTGTCGGTGAACATTTTCAGGTGTGGAGTCAAGAAATCCTGCGGCAAGAATAAAAACCCACTAATGAGCAAGTCGGGTCATGAGTTAAATGTGGCAGTTAATTAAAAAAAAGGCACAATTTCTTACATTTCCTCTCTCATTCCCTGCTTTTGAAAGAAAACAAACTTTCAAACTTGGCTCTATTTTATCAACAACAGCTCTGGGATTTAATGATTAGAACATTTTGTCCAATAAATCAGTTTGTTTATGAGATACTCAACTCACAAAGGCCACCAGGGAACCATTTAGGTTTATTTTATATCACCATTGTGAGTTTCCGTAGTTTTATACAGCATTTCTGTAACTAAAGATTTGATTCCCTTTGCTTTATTCCAGCCTGCATGTGGTCATTATCCAACAAGCACGCAGAGAAAATGTGATTATTATAAAGACATGAGGTGCAGGTTTTCTTGTTTGACTTGTGCATTCAAAGAAAACTCGGTGTATAATGTGAAGTTTAAGTGCCTGTGGCAATTTTTTTGTAATAAATATGAAAGCATTTTTGGAAATATAACATTGATAAAAGATAAAAGATGAAGGGCTGTTGAGATATTCACGTGGGAAGAAACAGGAAGTGACGTCAAATGATGTTCTGTATAATTGCCCCATGCATTTTTGTCCGTTCAGTTTTGAACTTTAATTAACATTTAAACATGTGACTTACAGATAATATCGGTCGCAGTGACAGAAGCTCGGCGCCGCCCCAGTCGCTGCAGTCCAGGTAATCCCCTTCCTCCAGGATGTGCTGCTGACCCTCGAACCCAGGCTGGCTGTAACCCACCCAGCTGAAGGAAGCAAAATGAAACAGAGCTACATCGACTTGAACTGCATCGCATGAAACCAAAATGAGTTTTCACCAGCACAAATGCTGCAGTCTTGAGTAATCTTTGCTCTCAGCAAAAAAAAAAAAAAAAAAAACCACTCAACTTTATATTGTGCAAGAAAGGAAAAGAAAAGCGAGAAGAAGACTCACAAGCCTCCAATAATCTTTAATGATCCAACAGACTTTAGTCTATTTGCATTGAGGCTTGCTCCGTCTGCAGCGATGCCACCATCAGCCTCGCAGAAGCTAAAAACATCACTGTCGAGTTCCAAAAAGGAGCCCTCGAAGCCAGGTTTCTCATAAACAACAGCCTGCGGTGAGACAAAAAAAAACAAAACAGGAATTATTTACTGACAATCAATCCAAGATGGAAGTTTGCATAAATGGTATTGTTTATTTTTTACTAATACTTAACAGCAGCTACACACAAACACAAAGAATGTGTAGAACATACATCTTTAGGGAGATTATCTTAAGAATGAGAATTTTCACCTTGTTCTACAGTTCAATAACAAAACAAAAGAGGATATTTAATCCACGTCTGCTTCTAAGCAGCTACTCTTTAAAATTCTAAAACATTGTTCTTCTCTTGCTGTCAGGCAGAAATAGTTTTGTCTTGCAGCAAAATAAACACGTCTGGACTAAAAACAGCAATTGTCACACCGGAAGGCTTTTAGCAAAACAGGTTTCTAACGCTTAAAGTGCCTGTGTTATCAAATTTTTGTAATAAATATGAGGGCATTTTTGGAAAGATTACAATGATAACATATGATATATAACATTTCACGCCGCTGAGATGAACAGTTGTTGAGATATTTGCATGTAAAGTAACAGGAAGTGATGTCAAAGGGGAATAAGCTTTGCTAAAATAGCTGATAGACAATAGACGTTTATTTTTAGATTATTTTGAGTCACTATCAGATGAAGAGTCAAAGTTCAAATGAGGTTGTTTTAATAAACAAAAACTCTTTTTTAAAGAGTTCCCCTTTGATGTCACTTCCTGTTCCACTTAGAAACAGAAAATATACGACAAAAAGGGTAAAATTATTTGTATTATGTCAAGTTTCTTAAAGATAAACATGTTTTCTTTGACTTTGAAGGATAGGTATGTCCCATGAATTTTAAGAACTACAATCTATTATTTGGTATTTTAAATATAAAAAAAAAACAAAAAATGATTTATGTTACTTAGTATGCTTTATATTTTATAATGTCAACTGCTTGAACTTTTCATACCTTGACTTCATTGGGATTCTCCACTTTGAATCCACCCTGGAACAGAAACATTAATCTTATTTACCACTTCCCTCCTAATAAATGTACACCAGTAATCAGTATAAATACTCCATGTAAAGTAAAGTGTCCGTAATACAATAAAGACTCTACTTAGGGTGAGCAGTTTGTATTAAAACAACTTAAATGGATAGAATCTCTGTCATCCAGAATGTCTCTGTTCAAAGAGGCAGATCTGAAGGTTTTAACACAATAAATAAATAAATAAATAAATAAATAAATAAATAAATAAATAAATAAATCTGAGTGGAAAGAAGAGCAGCAATCTAAAAGCTGAAACTGCTAATTAACCCGACGGAGACAGCGCTCCCGTGCTTTTGTTCAGCATGGTGTCATTGACACTGCAGCACAGCGTCTCTTTCTAATTAACACTAAACACAACATTCAGCAGTAAATGATGCAAATATTATTTTTTTCTGTGATATAAAACCAGAGTAATCAGCTGAAGGTGTGTGTGTGTCAGATATCGCAGCAATCCTTGAAGTCTTTCTCGTGCAGCTGATTTAGATCACATTATTTTCACTTTTCCTTTGGACTAATTGTGACCTAGAAACCAACCCTGGTGTGATGCCTGTAATCATTTCTTAGATAATAAAATGCAAAGTGACGAGCCTTGTTGGGAGGAACAACATGAACAGTATGGAACATTTAGCGCCATGCAGTAAGTGGAATAAAACACATACAGGCAGAAACAAACAATTTGATAATGAAACTACATGATGCAGCTTAACAATAATGACTTTTTGTTGCCATAGTTTTTACTCACCTCTACAGTAGAAGATTGAAAACAAAAAAAAAATAGAATCATCAAATTTCAGTTTGCTAAATTATCCAAAAATACACACCAACAACCTGTAAATCCAAACTCGTGACCAACTTCTATTCTATGATGTGCTATGATGCTGCGCATTAATATTTACCATTTTTAGAGGTCTGAGAGACCCCACGAAGGGCGAATCGAAGCCCCAAGCCTCAGGAAAGGGATATTCTCCTTTATCTAGAACAGCGACCATGCCTTCAAACCCAGGGTCACTGAACAGCAGCCACCTGAGGGACGCAGAGCAGAAATATTTCAAGTTAATCACTTTTAGGTCAGAAGGTCATTTTAAATCATGATTAATTACACCCCCTGCAGTGGTTTGAAAGAAATACGCAGTTTTTAAAAGATTCTAAAATAGCTTAAAACAGCTGCTTTACTGATGCTTGTATTCTTACAGAGAAATAAAATGAATGTTTTCCTTTCACAGCATGGGAACGAATATTAGAAACTTTTTCCGTAACACAAAGTCAAGCTTTTTCTTTGAGTTATTTTTAAACCTCTCCCAGATATGAGTCATGAAACCATAGCAGAGAGCAAAATTCGTTTGTTTTGGACTAAATACCTCGGGAACGGCAGGCTTCAGCTCAAAGCATTTTTATTCGCATTTCATTTTTGCTGGAACTGTACCCTCTCTTACTCACTTAGAGCACGAGACTATGCCTCATGCCACTTTACCGCGCGTGACCCCCGCGACAGCAAAAAAAACAAACCCATCTCTCTCAGACAGCGCTGAGGGAGTGATATCATGAGGTGAGAGCAACCTCTTTCTGCTAAATTACATACAAGCACAGAAGCCTAACAGTGCCCATACAGCCGGGGAGAAACATCTGGAACGCAGCTGTCTCCACTTGCAGAAGCTGCGCCATAGCAGCAGAGCTGAGGCAGCTCTATTTGTCTGCAGAACAGCGCCGAGCTGGCACCTGACGGCGACCGGTGTCGTTTTCTTTTTAACTGTGTCAGGAGACACTAAAACAGTCTGCAAAACCAGAAAGTTCCTACGTGCCAGGAGGAAAAACCACAAAAGGTTTAACGTCATTCTTTACCGTCTGGGGCAGGGCATGACATTTCCTGAAGGCTTCTCATGTGAAGACAAATAAAATAAAAAAAAATAGTCAACGCCGTGACAAGTTGATTCCTCTGTCTGTTTCTCACACTCCGTCTAGTCTCCACCTTTTCCCTTTTTTCCACGTGCAGCAGCAGGATAGACATTCTGAAACGTGCAAATGAGTGAGGAAAGATAAACACAAAGGAGCAAAGATAGGATTATTATCTCTCTCTTGTTGCAGAAATGATTTCCACCCTTCGCTGAACTTTCTGAAAAAGTAACAAGCAAACACCTAAAGCCATTATTGTTTTATGGCGCGGCACAGTTCCAATTTCCTAATAACTCGTGCTACCAGGTAGTCCCGCTTAGACAAACGTGTCAACTTAAACACAAGTTTGAAAGTCATCAAAAAGCTGTATTTTATCACCTGCACGGTTTCAAATCTGCCTCTCTTCATTTCAAAAGCGTCCTCCAGATTAGCTGCAATGTGGGCGATGAAATTCTGTGCATGGCTCGGAATCCCGTTTCGCAGGGAGCACACTCCAAAATAAACAGATTGTCAAAGATTCGGTTGCGTAAAGAGCAGCCGCACCCCTCGTTGTTCACCGGGTCGTAAATACCCAGACCTCAATTTGGAGAAACTCAAACTTTGTTTGAACTGACAAGCTAACGGCTTGAGAGCAACGTGGATTCCTGCCACCCCGAAAACAAATCTAATCTGAAAAATTTCAAAGCAGTTCTTGCAAATTTTTCTGATAAACATTTGCATTGCCTGCAAATTTCACATATTTAGCAGAAATAATGATTTAGGCCACACTGGATGTGCTACAGCTGGCTGCTGCGAATAATCTTGAACTTTTACATAATTAACTGTGTAATAAAAAAATCTTGGCCCCAGAATTAAACTCCATTCATCCAAACTGAACTATCTGCAGCAGGTAAGATATTAATTGTTTATTAGGTTTTCCAACAGCTTAATTAAAGACAGTTTTCCTAAGTTTGGGGGGTGTTTGTGTGCTCAAATACAGAAAAAAAAAACCGTTCATAATGAGTACTTTCAGTTTATAAAATCTTTCAGATTTGTGATTTATGCTCATGTTTTTGCAGCCAGTGCCCACAAATATGCAAACCTTGCACATATTTGCAGGCAGAGCTTCAGTTCTCAGACCAGAGAGGCGGGTTGTCCCAACGTTCAGATGTTGCTAAAACACAAACGGATTGTCTAACAAGAGTTGAGCGCCACTTCTCACTATCAGACCACTTCAACAGATGTGATCCAAAAAGCAGCTTGTTAAATCAATCTGAGGTCGAACACGCAGAGGGAAAACAAAATCACTCCAGTGTTTTAGATTTCAAACAAAAACTTCCCTAAAAGCATCCATACTTACACCCCAGAGTGCACTTTGATGGAAGCGGTATTGAGTGGAATGCCAAATGAGCCTGTCTCTATAGTGTCATCATGGTAAGGTGTCACTCTGCCGCAGCCCTCTGGTTCAGCAAAGAGATCAATGTGGGGAATGCTGTAATCCTGCAGAATAGGGCGGGTGGAAATAAAAAAAAACAGCTATAATTAGCAGAGGCCAACCCTAATCCTTCAATAATTCCCCCCAGTGAAAACAAGAGATTAGCTGAGTCATCGGCTTTTCTTTTTCCAAGCAATCTGAAGATTTGATGTGAGGTGAAGATGACGCTAAAGGCACGGCAAAGAGAAGTTAGTCGACCAGTGAACTCACCCGAACAGCGAGCCGAACAGAGCCGATGATCATAGGTGGAACGTTGGGCGGTTCAGTTTCCGGTCCTGGATCGGCCCACATGTTTTCCAGTTCGGTGCCTCCTTCTTCCAAGGCGATGATGCGGCCCTGAAAGTTGGGCTTCTCATAGAGCAACCAGCTGCAGTACAGACACAGTTATAATCAGGAAGAGGAAACACACAAGTCAACTTAAGAAAGGTTAAGAAAATTAATGTGGAACAAAAAAATACGTCTTTTTTTTGTAATTTATCTGGATCTAAAAAGCTGAATGTTTTAATTAGTTCTTTGTAAAAATAAAGTGTAAAATAAATTTCATTACATATAATTAAGTTAGTTTCCAATAAATTAGTTTCCAAAAAATTGGGAATTAAATTCTTTATATTTGAGATGAGAACATGGTGATTTTGCTTACAGTGGTGTGGCTGGAAAAAGTCAAATCTGTTATTTTTATTATTTGTTTTTAGTTTTTTTATTTTGTCTTTACAACTTACTTTCTATTGTACGATGCCCATCCAGTGATATGGATGACAAAAAAATAATCATGTGGCCACGAGATAAATAACACACAGTCATGCAAAAATAATGCGTGGCCACAAGATCATTTTGAGATGCACATGACTCTGACATATTGTTTTCATACGGTTTGTTTATCTTTTTTTGCTCAACAGTAGCACGGAAAGAGCTACATTGATCAACATGAAATTTGGCGGGAATATAGATATGTCCGACCTAGACTGCACCAACCAACGGTTTATTATTATTATTATTATTTGGCGTATGTTAATACATTTAATTTATCATAATTGGCTGTTTATGGCAAAAAAAATATTTTTCAACATGTATGCCTAATGTAAGGAAGTGAAGTATGAAGTAAAATAAAATGAAATTAAATCAGACTTTTTCATGCAAATAATCATGAGTCTCTGCATGGAAATGACTGATAATTATCTCGTGGCCACACATTATTTATCCTGTGGCAACAAGAGAATATTTTTACCGGATGGGCTCTGTACTATTGTTCTGTTTCTGACCTTATTTAACTTAAAGACCGTGTAAAGTAAATTTTGGTATTTTCTTCAATAAACATTATAAATATCATAATTATATTGTTGTAAATG
>JAUBOC010000071.1:6993300-7014390 GCA_032275365.1 Anablepsoides cearensis
GGTGATTAATAACATATATTTCTGCTGTGTGACAAACTCAAAACACACATTTAATTTTACTTTACACGGTCTTTAAAACTATTTAACCACATTTTTCATTTTTTCTTGTTCTTCATTATTTCTAAAGGTAATCAGCTCCATAGAGATGCAAAAAAAAGACGTAACTTGCTTTTCTATAGCTTTTGTTAGGAGATCATTATTGTACTGAAAAGACCTACAATAGCTTGACTGTAAAAGCCACTTCTATGGTGCACGGCAGGGGGAAAAAAATCACATTACTCTGTGCTTGTAGTTTGTACTTGTACAAAACCACATAAAGGTACACGTGCACACAAAAGCACATCTGCAGGTAAACAAGTAGATGAACTGAGCTTAAGATGAAATGATAGCTTTGGTCTTGTGCGTGCATCCCAGTTTTATATGTTCACTGATGACTAAGGCAGGCTGAGGCGAAAACTTGTGGCTTCCATTACCAAACCTTGAGGAGAACGACTGATTTGAAAATGCTGAAGCTGAGAGAGCGGCTTTGAACTAGTGAGCAACTTTTTACAAATGGGAGCTTGAAAAAAAGAAAAGCAAAGAAATGGAAAGGAAACATGGCTGAAGGACACACAATAGTGGCTTTACTAGCCGAGATAATATTATTACTCGCTTTGAAACACACTTTACATTTACTAACCATTAGTGTTGTTTGGGGGGAAAAGCAAATTTTCAACAATTACCTGTCAATCACCAGTGAAGGGTCAGTGGAATTGGAATTTAATGACAATTGGACATTTATGATGAAGACGAGTGAAGGAACTTAAACCAAAAGTGTTTTTATTTTTAAGGGGGTGGTATTATGCAAAATCAAATTGTTTGAGCTTTATATAATTATATATCATGACACCAAAACATAGTACAAAGATTTAAAAACACTGAATACCTCCAAGTAAAGCAAGTGGATTGTAATTAGACTGAACAAACAAGGTTCTTAAACCCAAAAGCCTGGCTTTTATCCCATCCTCCAGGTGGCTAATTACCCAAAAATCAATCCTGATGCTAATTTGGACCACCTTGCTTTCATAGCACGAAGTCACATCTGAATTCAGAGTGGATAGCTGGAAGACCTTGACTAAATCCACCCACCCACTTTGTGTCACAGCCCTCAGGCCACAAGGGTATATTTTTACACTCTTACTGTAAACAGAATAAGCTCCTAAGAGAAATCGTGCACAAAAGGGTGAGGGAAGGAAGAAGACGGGGCTCTAAATTGTGACATTTCACGAAAGTAATCCTGTGAGAAGCTCTAACAGCCGACCTTAGCCTCCCAAAGACACTTGACATTAATTAGAACCATCTATCACAACACATTTTCATGTGAAATTTCCTTTTTTTAAAAAAATATATTACTTACCATCCTCTCACAACCTTTACAGATATGAGAGGCGAGAGCTCCAGAGACGAAGCATCTGCTACATCACCATAAATCTCATGTGCTTGGCCACTGTACTGAGCTTTTTCAAACAGCACCATCTGCACGGAGAGATGAAGGGCAGTGTGGGGAGAAAAAAAACCAACACATTAGGCATACGGCGAAGTAAAAGCATCAATCACTAAAGCTATCATTTTAAACCAGGATTCACTGAATGCTGAGAACATCCCAATAACAAGACGCTTTGCTTTGTCTGCATTTGCAGATGAAGCATACTGATGTCGAGGCACAAAAACCAGCTCATACAGGCGCACAATTAGGAGAATCCACAGGGTGCACTGTTGACGTAATGAGTCACTGCAGTCTAAAAGATACATTTTATAGTTGAAAATATTGAAAACTTGTGTGAAAACACAAAAATGCACTGTTTCCTATTCGCCATGTTGAAAACCCTTCTTAACAAATCTAAAAGCAACTTCAAACCACTCATTTTAACATAATAGACCGCAATTAGAGCTAAAGCAAAAGGTAGATAATTAACTTTTAATTAGGCAAAAGATAATTTCACTGAACACTGGGGGAATATTTTGTTGCAACTACAGTATGATAATAACAATGAAAAACCTTAGCACTGTGTTAGCAGCACTAAATTCCATGATTGTAATCATACCCAGCTGAGAATTTCGACTAGTTTACCCCCAAGAACACCATATGAAAAGCAGATGTCTTCACAAAACAAAGAGCTGTCTGTTTAAGATTCCTCTCTCCATCTTGTTTCCATTCAGAACGGGCAAAGTTGTGACTACTGTACCTTTCCAGGGCGCTTGTGAAATCCCTTGACGGTTCTTATCTGGAATGGGAAAAGCACATAATAAAGATTGTGACAAGTACCGCCAGCTAACTTCTATAAAAAAAAAAAAAAAAAAGTGCAACATGCTGATTAGTTTGTGCACCGGCTCTGTGCCTGCAGATTATCTCGACCTCTCTGTTTACTCCTGTGGACACAGTGGGGGTTTGGGACGTACACAGCTCTGATTTCGTGCTGAAACACCGCGCCGAGGCAAACGGGACGAATACAGTATGAGCTGCTAAGCTAATTGCAAGCTTGGGTGCTCTAAATGGTGTTTGAATCATGGAGATAAAGCAGCTCTGTCAAGCAGAAACACTATTACGGGCGGTAATCTGTGATTTAATTTAATATTTTTTGTGGAGAAAAGTTTGGGTGTCAGTATGTAAATAACTAATTCTTCTTTAATGCATGGAAGTTTTGGCTACAGCTAAACATAAAGTTGAGCAATCGCAAACTATCTCATTACAAAAAATTACACTGACTAAAAAAAATTAATTGGTTCATTTAGAGTCCTTGTAATTAAAACCCAATTACACTGACCTTTCTTGCAGATATGGGAGGGAACGAAGCAGACAAATGATGTTCCATGTAAATTTAATCAACTGTTTTGCTTTTGAGCTTATGAACTTTTATATTAAATAGGTCACAGTTACCGAAAAAAAAAAGTATTATTGCTGCATTCAGTTTACTTTACAAGGTTGAACATTCAACTTATCCATGTTTCAGTTGCAAGATGGAAAATCAACGCGATATGCTAACTGCATGGGGCGGAGCCAGAGGGGTGGCAAGTTCCACCTCTGTATGCTAAGCTGCAAGTCAACCTGCCAAATCGCTGCTACCATCCATATTTTCAAAAAACATGTTTTGAATTGACATTTTAAAAGCCATCTTCAGCAGCGTTAGCAGTGTTAGCGGCTGCTTTTGTTGCAGGATGATGACATCACAACAAAAGTAGCGCACCAAAAGCAAAGGCTGCACTTCATTCTGAAATACTTAAACATAACCTTTATCTTTTAGCAGTAACATATAAGATTTAATTTTTACACATTCAGATTTAGGGATTAATATTTAGACATAACATTTAAATTAGCAAAATGTAAGAATAATGAGCTAAACAATAATAATATGATAATATAATAATAAAACATTTTTTAACATTTAATTAATTTACACTTGGCACAAATATTACAGTGTTGTTTGACCAACTTTAAAAGGCAACAATAGATATAAACCTTTGTGATATATATATATAGTCTTGCAGATCATGCACATGATCAAACAGTATAATTAAAAAAAACTGGTGAATTGATAAACATTGGATGAAATGACACAGCATGGTTCTAAAACATCACCAAAATCGTTTATTCATCCAACCAAACGGAGTACAAGACAACAGTTATGTGAACACACAGGGTTAATGTGAACAGAGGTGTATTATTGAGAACCCAATGTGTTAGAATTTCCATGAAAATTTCCATGTGGTGCTGTTCCAAGCAAAATTAAAGATAATAATAGTCTTTTAGTTCCTCATGCCAAAGTCAAAGTCAATACTTACAGCTTAACTTGTAAACTAAGTGCTCCAGGACATGAACATAATGCTTAAAACACACTTACATGATCTTTGAATGTGTTGTCTGGCTGAGTCAAAGGCTGCTTGTGCTCAGGAAGTGTAGCGTGTGTGGTTGGAGGAATCCCAGGAAAACGCGGAGCTGCAGAGTTTGGTTTCAAGACTTGGTCTGCCTTAGCTTTAGTAGCTGAAGAGGTCATTTTTGCTGTTAGCTGAAGGCATAAACAGAAAAAAAAAAACATCAGGAAAAATGCATCTTTGTTGATAAAATGTTCGTGAATAGCTTATTGTTTAAATGTCATCATACGCCGATTGTTTTGTGTTTTAAAGGTTATAACTTGGCTTCACTTCGACATTTTGATCGTTCCCATGCACACAGAGTTAAACTAACCTCCTGTTTGACTTGGTCCTGTCCTCCAACGCTCTGCACCGCTTTTGCTGGATCTTGTGGGAGGTACTTCTCTAAATAGTCCGGCAGCTTGATGTCGTTAAAAGAAGGAAGTGGAGGACCTGAGTCATCGACCGCAGTCTCTGCAGCCTGGGCTTCCTCTTTGCTCTGCTTTGCTAGTGTGCCTGTAGCTGTGGCTGTGGGGATCGGTGGGGCCGGCTGGGGTGAAAGTACAGGGCTGAGTTGTGGGGGTTTGCTGGGCAACACATTCTCTGAGCCCTCTGCCTGTGTCTGAGCTTCATTCTTCTTCCCTCTATAGCTGCAGGAGGCAAGGCTGCTGAGGATAGAGCTCCTCTCCAAACGAGACGTCACTTTTATCTCATCATCTTCCTTTACTTCCTCCCCGTCCTTGATAGGATTCTTTTCCTTGAGGTGCGAGAGCGTGTCAAAGCCACTAAGCAGCATGCTCCGGTCAGCAACACTCACCCTGGCAGGGATGAGGCCAGATTTGGTCTCCGTGCTTTGGAGCTTCACCAGAGCGCTCGGAGTTGTCTCCAAAGCGAGCCGAGTCTTCTTCCTCAAGCCAAACGTAAACTCCTCGGGGTCAAACGGCTTCTCGTAGCGGTCCTCCCTGATGGCCGGCATTGCGAAGGCGGGCTGAGGCGGCCGAAGGTGGTTGTGCTTACGCGGCGGGAGGGAGAACGGCGCGCAAAGATTCTTGATTCTTTCCACAAAATCGCTGTCATCTAGCTCACCGGAAGTGTCCAGCAGGTTGCTCTCACTTCCTGAAGAGGTCAGCTTGGCCTCAGAGACTTTAAGTTTGCGTTTGGGAACGTCTACGTCTAGCCAGCTGGAGGGGGAATCCTGCTGGTTTGAGAAATCAGCTTTCATTAGTTCTTTTGGCAAAGTGAGCTTTTTCATGGCTGAACGGTGCGTTGAGCCACGAATCAGCTTATTAGCCTCTGGTAAAATAGGAGCTTTTGGAGTTGGGCTGGTCTTGTCATTTGTGGATTCCTGTTTGACTGTGTGAGGCTGTGAATGCGGGGAGATATCACCATTAGCAACAGGTGAAAGTTCAGCCACTGGCTGAGTGAGTCTTTTCTCTGCCGCCTTGTCTGTTTCCTCCCCAGTGGAGCGAGATGTGATCATATCAGAGTGGCTCTGAGTTATTTTCTCTGTATCTTTGGCTGAAGAGATATTAATACTGCTCTCTGTAGTTTTTGATCCCTCGGCTGACGCGTGACCATGAGCTGCTTTTTGCATTTCTTTAAAGTTTTCTCCTGAGAGCGTGGTTTTGACAGTGGAACCATTCTGAAAAGCCCCCTCCTCAACTTCTGTCCGTGTTGTTGATTTCCTGTCAGAAATATTAGGCGTTTTAGTCAATGAATCCATCTTAGTCAGCTGTGTCGTGGCCATCTGGGCAGGTATGGGCACTGGAGTGTCATTAGTGCTTTCTGCACTCACTCCCTTGTCTGGTGCAGCAGCTTTAGTAATAGGTTTAGAGCTGAGGAACCCAGCATCATTACCTCCATGTGCACATGAGTCATCGGGCAAACTCTCTGTTTTTTCCACAGACAGAGGTCCAGGTGGGGGCCCTGCTGCAATCACCACCGACTCTCTTTCTGTTCCAGAGCTTTCTGTGGGTTGTGCTCGTGACTGAGGAGGCACATCTGCAGCTGTCCCCGCATCCTTAGGCTCTTTATCACTCTCTGCGCCCCTCACAGCCTCATTAGTCTGGGTGGTGGTACAAATAGGATTTTCAGGAGTCACAGTGGCAGTCTGTGTTTGAACAGGGAGGACTGGTGATCCACTAGTCTTTTCAGGCAGCTGACAGGGTGATTCTAATTGCTTGGCTTCTTCGACTCGGCTCTCTTTCCCTGAGCTACTCGGTCCTCCGTGTGAAGCATCGCCCTTTGTGGCGCTTTTATCTAAAAGCAGGGGCTGCTGTGTTTTTTCTTTGATTTGCGTTGTTTCCTTGCTGCCCACCGTTTTTAATTTCGTAACACCTTCAGTCTCGGTTTGATGTGTTAGCTCTGCGTCCAAACTTTGAAGCTGCTGTGTTTTTTCCTCTCCCCTTTGTTTACTCTTTGATTCGATCGGCGCTGACGAGTCTTTATCCAATTTAGGGCGTCCAGCAGAAGAGTCTTGCTTTGCTGCAGGAGGCTTCTCATGATGCCGCTCAGATGAGGAGGTTAATATTAGGGAGGGGGCTGAAATTTCACTGCTGTCCTCTAAAGCCTTTTTGCTTTCTGGTGTAAATGCGAGGCTGTGTTCCTCTAATTTTCCCTCCTGTTGGCGTACAGTATCAGCCTCCCGGTCAATAGTCTCTTTTGTTCCACTGGTATTTGCTGCAGTATCAGGTTCATCTCTGTTGACAGGCGCTTTGGTTGATCCCGCCTGCTCATTTTGCGTTTTTTCAGTAATTTTTGTCATAAACGAAGCTTCTAACACCACCTGTTTGTCTGACCTCGAATCCTTTCTAAATGTCTCCTGTTTGGTGTCATTTAGAGTCTGTGCAGCTGATGTGTCTGCAGAGAGTTTTTGAGATGCTAATGAGATTGTTTCTGGAAGTGGTTTGGAAGCAGAGGGCTTCTCGTCTGTATTATCCACTTTATCTTGTTTAATAGTTTTATCTTGGTTTTGGTCGTTTGGGCTTTTGGGACTGGCCGGTTCTTTGCCTTTCCTTCTTTTAGAGCGGGAACCTGTTCTGTTAGGGCCTTTGGGTTGTTGGGGGGTGGTGCTGGTCAAATCAGTTAAACCAGCTGGATCTTTGGGTTCAGTAATGTTTGGTTGTGTGACCTGTTCTTCTGTCTTTGTTTCTTTTGTTTTAGAGTCCATTAGTTGTTCTGACGTGGAAATCTGCCCCCCAACAGCAGAACTACCCAGTCCATCTGGTTTTGATCTTATCTCTGGGATTGTTTTTATAACTTTGGGCTCTTTTGCATCCAGTTTATCCTGATCACCCAGTTCTGATGACTTTGATCCTGAAACTGCAACAGACAAGGAGGACTTTGGAGGTATTTTTGTTGGTATTTGTTGAGTCAGTTCTTCTGACTTGCCCGCTTCTGAAAATATCTTCACTCGATCCTTGATTGTTATCGGCTTCTCCCCGTTCGGTGACAAGTGGTCGGACCCCGGCTCGTCGTAACGCTCGGCTGATCTCGATCTCTGCTCTGAGGAGAAGAAGTCTGCTTTGACCCTGCCCGCGACTGTTCCGTCTGGAGAAGCGTCCGCGCTCCTCGGGGTTTGGATGGTCTTAGTGGGACCCACATCTTGCTGCTTTTGCTCAAAGAGGCTGATTTTGTCCGCAATCCGGCGAACGCCAGCTTTAGGTTCTTCGACGACCTTCTTTGGGCCGGCAAGTCTGAAAAGAGGAAACACAGCACTGTAACTGTAGTCGTTAGAAGATCTTTGCTGTCAAAGACCAATCCTAGGCACAGAGCTGAACTTTGGGTTATGACTCATGCTGTCTCGTCACTGTGGAAACACCTGTGTTAATTCCACCAACACTAGTTAACTGTTCTGAGCAGACAAAAGCAAAGGCCATGTAAAATAGGATTTAAGGAAAGTACAAATTTAAAAAAAAATAAATAAACTGGTATTTTTAACGGTTACACTAATACAAATGCAAATAATCACAGTTCAAATCACTTACAGGTCAGTGTTTTCCTTAACTTACCTCATATTAGTCTCTGTTTTGGGCTTAGTTTTTGCTCCATCTGTAGCATTTCTTGTTGTGCGATCCAAATCCTGGTGTTCTGCTGCTGGGGTCAGCTTTGGAGTAAAAGGAACATGTTTTGTAAAAAGTTTCACTTCACTCCTGGAGACCTTGATGCTCCTGCGTTTGGACTCGGGCATCTCCGTCTTCCTCTCCACTTTGTAAAACCTGTCGTCCTCTTCCATGTTTGCAGCACCGTCCAACTGACGAGCCTGAGCGAGTCCAGCGACTGAGATTGAATTCTGGATGTTGTCCAACTTATTGACCATATCTGAGGAGGGACTACTTTGTCCCCCTTCAGGTAAAACCAGTAATGCTGGGTTGGGCTTGAAGGAGGAGTCTGCAGATGCCGCTTTAAGGTGAGAATTTGGACTTTGGCCCAGTGGACTGACCACTGAGTCGTCTGATGGGGAGAATACGTCTGCAGCCTGAGTGTCTTCTGGCTTTTTTTCCACAGGACTTTTCCCTCCATCTCCCTGAGAGTTCTTCCTGATTCTCCTTCGGTTGGCGTTTTTACGGCCCATCTCGTCTACCACTGTTTGCTCTCTATCAGGCTCAGGCTCAGACTGTGAGCCTTTGTGTGGTTTCAGCGACACTCCCACTAGAGTACTGTAATAACTCTGTGCACCAACAGCAGGTCTTACATTTTTCTCTGCACTTGTCAGACTGGAGCTGTTGGATAAATCAAAACTCGGTGATGACTTTGCCCTGGCAAAAACCTTTAAGTTTTTTTTGACTGTCGTGCGGACAACTTCCTTTTCGGGGCAGTTGTCTTGGTCACTCAGGTTCACACTGGTCTCCTCCAGGTACACATGGAGCCTCCTGCCTGTCTGTGCCTGTCTGTGTGCGTGAGTCTGGGTGTGGGCCTGGTCAAAGTCCCGCGACACTCCCTGTTTAGACGAAGAAGGCAGATGTCTCAGATGACTGACATTCCTCTGAGGACTTCCACTTGATGATGCACCGCTGTTGGTCTCCTCCCTCCCGTCGCCCTGCCCCGTTCTCTGCTTCCTCCACGGCTCACGCCCCTCCTCTTTTGGACCTCCTTCTCCCGTCTCAGTGTTGCTCACAACAGAGCCGTCTCTGTGGGCAGACTGCGTGGCGTCCTCTTTTTCACAAGGGAGAATGCTTTTGAAGAGTGGACTAATGTTCCCGTCCCGACAGCGTTCTTCCCCTGCGTGGGTTCTCACAAAATCCTCATCATCCTCTCCTGTCTTAGTCCAATCACTAGGTGAGGATCCATTTTCACTGGGAGACCTTGGATTTCCTTTCCATGGAGATAACCAACTGCCGATCCGGCCCAAGACTCCAGTACTCGGCTGCTCTTCAGGGCTCTCAGACTAAATCAAATTTAAAATATATAAATAAATCATATTATTATTCACTTAAACACTTGCTAATGAGTTAGGAAACATGCAACTGAAAATGTTTAAACTTGTAATAAAATGCAGGTAGATAAACAAAACAAACAGGTCAACCAGGATGTTACTTGTAGTGCAAACTGACTAAAAAGAAGGGGTGCACAGGCTGGCGGTTCTAAGAAAATAGACATTTCTATTGCAGCCATGCATCTCTTAGCATTAGCAAAGACATGCACTGGTGCTTATAAGCTTACCGTAGAAAATACCAAATCATTCAGACTCTTTATGTAGGTTGTGAACATGATTTTGCTTTAGAAAAAAACTCCTACAGAGCATAAAACAGACACAAATTCACTTCACCAGAATAAACAGTGGCACGTGTGCAACATTATCTGAAAAATATGCCGCCTCATCAAAAAAATAAAAAGTAAAGGATGATTAAAAAAAGTGACTTTACTAAATTTAAAGCAGACTCTTGTCAGTCCAAGTTCAACTCACCCTTAATTACTTGAAGGAAACTTTTCTCTCGTCTCTTTAAAAGCAACCCGCAGTGAAACAGTCCTGGTTAAGGTCTTCTCTAAAATGCATGATCACCTGATGGACTTGTTGCCTCTGCTCCTCTCGGCTCCAGTTATTAAGCATCCCCAACTATTTGAGCGCAGTAATAAACGCGTGCGGCTGAAGTTCAGCCCCCTCCGACAGAGCGCGCGCAGCCCGGACCGTGCGTAGCGTGGTGCTTTCAAGTGCTGCTCGTAAACTTTTTCACATCGGTGTCATTATGAGTGAGTCATTAAAGGGATGATTCCGCGTCATAAAGTGCAGTTTCATTTTAGTCTTATCTGGAAGGCTGGTTGACGGACAGCTTCCAGCCTTTCAGCTTTTAAAATCAGCTATAAGAAAACATAGTTAAAGAAACAGTTCCTGTTTTATTATCATCATTGTTAATAAAGCTTTAAGGAAAATTCATATAATAGTTGTTCGTTTCTTCTTTCTCTTCAGATGCTTAAATTAGCTTTACATTCTTTCATTTTGAAAAAGCACAATGTTTTCCTCATTGCTGCAATTTTTGATGTAAATATTTTTAAAAGCTGTTTTGAGCTCAGTTCTCTTTAAAGGCGTGGTTCAGACAGCTTGAAGTGGGCTGCTGTGATGCACAAACAATAAATATCTTACCTGTTGTAGATAGCTTTTTAAAAAATATCAGTTTGAATAAATTGAATTTAAATTTGACATATCTTGCTTTAAATTTCTTCTTTTTCATTTAAATAATTTAGTCGGGGTCTAAATAAGTGGAACTGCAATGCTTTGGTCTAAATCCCTCCTTATTGTAACTCCACAAGCCCTTCTTTCACACATTTACGTGTCTCAGATCAACTCGTTTTGAGGCTGTCTCTTTAAATCCAAACAAGGCACTCCATGCCCTGTCCCCCTCCAGCTTCTAGAGCAATTCATTCCAGTTAATATTCATTCCAGATAGAGGGGTTTACGACAGCGGCACATAAACTTTTTACTTGATTAGCAGCAGTGAAATGAATTAAAATATGTCAACAACACATGTTGGAGTCAGAGTCTGACCCAGAGCCAGAGGAGAATGAAGACCACCAAATTGTAGTTGGTAAGTCCAGACCTTACTTGGCAATTCTGTCACAACTACTTTGACGTAACAGTTCAGAAAACATATTCAGAAATAGAGAAAAATTACGAAAAATTGAAAAAAGGTTGAAACGTATGACCCAAACAGAATATAAAATATCTGCACAACACAGAGAGACACAACATTAAACCTTTCTGCACTGACTCCAAGTACACAACGAAATACATTTAGAGGCTAAAAAAAGTGGATTTTGCATCATTTGTCACCTTTAGTCTAACTGCACTGATGAGCTAAGGGTCTGAGCGGGCCCCAGAACAAAGCAGAGTGCTACTGACTCAAAACAGCTCTAATCTCAAATATTTCATACTGATTTAAACAAATGTTATTTTAAAAGCCGGTACACCATAGATTAGGGGCGCCCAGACATTTTCCCTGAAAGGCCAAAATTAAAAATCCTTTTCCCTGAGAGGGACAAAATTAAAATCAATCTCACGGACATGGGCCAAATACAATAGTATAAGAAATTCTAATACTTCTTAAGTAAAGTTGTTTTATTTTTTATGATTAAGCTAGCAACCAGGTTGCCCACATTCTTTTTTTTCAGCCCATGGACTAGGAGAAAATTCAACGTATGCTCAGACAACAAAGGCTCATAGGACTTTTCATATTTTAAAATTTGAGTATGTGGTCTCATAAGGTGTACAAATCTAGATATGAGCTTAAATCTAATCTAAACATCTCGTGTAGTTACTTGCATTTTATATTTAATCTTAACATAATTACAATCTAGTAACAGGACAGGACAACTGCTGGTGGGCCAAATCAAATGGCTTGTTGGGCCAATTTTGGCCCGCAGACCCCACTTTGGGCACCTGTGCCATAGATAGATGGGTAGATAGAAGCAACATAACAATTCAACAGGAAGAGTAATTTTTATATAGTTGTGAAAATGCACACATTAAGGATATTAAAATCAAGTTGACCTAGTTTGAGTGTGTGTATTCAAACATTGCTTAAACTAAAACAGGATAAACTGAGTTTGAGTCAGAACAAAATATTACACAAAGTTTTTACTTGTTGAATCTTTGCTGTTTTGTGTCTTTTCTGTCACAGCTGGAAGACGTTGGCTCAGGGACCAGAGGATAAATGAGTTTAGGCTCTCTGTTGAGCAGGAGTCTGCGACTGAACACACTCCTCCACCAGGTGACCTCATGGTGTTTGGGTCGAAGCTGTTTGCTAACCACTGCCTGTATTATTTACAAATCTATCATTACTTTGACTATTCAGACTTTATTTTCCCCCTTAGCCTCTTTTTATAGTTTAATCAGAAAACAAAAAGTCTCATATACTTTTAAGCCTCTGGATTGATTTGAAAACATTTGAATCAATGTAGGAAAAAAATCTCCATGGGAAATATAGTTATCCTCGTACTAGCAGACTTGCTTAAAAGATGAGTTGATTCGATTGAGATCACATCAAGCGTCTTTGCAGAACAAGTCATGTTTCAGAGAAGCTGTGCGGCTGCAGCACGTTTAGTGATTCTCTAGACTGTAACAGCTGAAGGGAGAATCAATAAGTCATTTAATAAAATAGATTTTTTTGTGTTATAAAGTCAACACAAATAGCAATAAATCACAATGATGTGTTGGATAGATTAACGCTGAAACAGTCCTGCAACAAATGAGCCGTCAAATGAATGAAAAACTCCACATGTTGGAACGAGTCAGATCAGGTTATTCAGGTTAATGTCGCCCGCCACAGAGGAGAAGGTGGAGCGAAATTATTTCAGTTTATGTATGAGGGCATATGTGTGTCTGTTTTTAGTAAAACATCTCAAAAAAGTTCAACTCTGGAAGACTAATCTACCTCATCTGCTCCATCCAATCGCCGGGTCATAAGCCCAGCCGCATCCAATCAGCAACCTTTTCTCTTTTATCAATGGATAAAAGCATTTTCTCCCATCGTTCTGTCTGCTCGCCAACCCAACATCAACCTACCACTACCCCTCCTCCACCCTCGATCTTCCAGCTACCATGAGGTGAGGTTCACCCCTCTTCAACCACCACCACCAGTGTCCGGGCCCCGGGGGCAAGAAGCTCCTACCCCTCATCCTAAGCAGCTCATCTGAGTTTACAGCATCTCACATCCTCTCCCGAGGTCCAAGCGCCAAACTCTAATTTCATTCATGTGAATAAACTGTCCTAAATCTAATCGTGTTAATAAATCTCCTAATTTCAGTCTGTATCTGTGAGTTTTTCCAGGTTGAACTGAATGTATTTCTAATTTACATTACAAACAAACAAACAAAGCAAAATCATCAACCAAGTGAACAGATTTCAACAAAACACTCAAAGTATTATACACCAATTTAATAATTTATTTTACTTTTGGATTCAATAGTATGGCCACCACAACAAATTAACCAAAACAAGTCTAAAACTCTGTCACCTTTCAAAGAATGCTAGGATTTAATTAAACTGATGAGGTTTTATGATAACTCACTGCGCGTGCCACATTGATATAAGGAAAAAAAACACGTGGGTTGAAACACAAGCGCGCTTGTTTGGTAATGTGACAGCTGAAACAAACTGTCATGGTCAAAGCCAAAAAGTCCGACATTTCATTCGAGCACGTGAAGGCAACAAAGAGGCCGTGCCCATAAAAATAAGTTTTCCAACGGAAGTGACGCAGCGGCCGCGTGTGGCTTTCAAAGCCTGGTAAAAGTCATGTTTTTTTTTTTATATATTTTTTTTCCTGCTTGATCATGTCTCAGCTGTAGTGGGGGCTGCAGCTCAGTTTTTCCATGAGGGTCGAGAAACTGTAACCCTTTACCTTCTCCTGTCTAAACATCATTTAAAGCTTTTGTTTTTATTTGTTTAAATAAAGTAAACACTCCCGATTTGATCGCAACTTTAATTGCTTCCTGATTGTTTAATTCTACCCGTCGACAAGGGAGTGGTCCTGTTGTTCGAAAAATAAATAAATAAATAAGTAACTAAATAAATAGGTAAATAAAAATTTTGCATTAATCAGTCTTGTTCAGCTTTTTCCCCAACGCATTTTCCTATAAGTTTAGGAGCCAGACATAACAGATATAAAATAAAGCACTTTCACATTGTTATTCTTACAAAGTCGATTTAACAACTTTGGCAAAATATTGAAGCAAGTTTCTCCACAAACTTTCTTTTAAACTACAATAACTGGCCCTGAAGTATTTCCACTAAAATCGTATCCTTAAATAACGTCTACATCGACCCATGAGCCCACAAAGACTGCAGATCAGCTCCCAGGATCCAGATCAGATCTTACCATGATCCCAGCGTCTCCTTGGCTCTCCATGGGAAGAAAAATGAAGCAGCTCTCCCGCGATCTGCAGCCTTCCAGGTGAGTCGCGTCTCCTCGGAGGTTACCTGCGCTACCTGCGCTTCAGCAGGGGAGGCTGCGCCGCCTTAATATTTACTGCCTTCAAAAAGAAGAAGAAGGAGAGAAAAAAAAAGAAAAAAGAACTGAGATCAGCAGAGTGATGTCATTATGAATGTTTCTGGAGAAGTCTGTTTTTCCCAAAGAGGAAAAAAAAAAGGAAGAGAGGAATCTGCCCGGACCAGGTGTTGTGACACACCCCGGGGGCTTAAAGCACCTTGACATTTGTTGGATTGTTTTGCAACTATCATGACACAAATGCTACAGACAGTAGCTGGGTTTTCTTTCTCTTTATGACAAAGACAATCGAATAATGTGAGTTAGATTCAACTCATCAAAACCCATCAAAGCCTGATATTTCAACACTGCAAACAATAAAACCATTTTAAGTTAATTTGTTATCAAACATGAATCAGTTGTAGATGTACATCAAATAATTACATTCTGAGAGTTTTATTATAATCCATCAAGTGGTTCATGGGATATTTTGCTAACAGACAAATAGGGTTGACAATAAAAGTTAATGCTGAAGTTTTAAGTGAATACTGTATGTAATGATTAGCACTCAAAGTATTCATTGTAAATTAGTCTAAACTATAACAGCCCCAATGTTTGGCTCAGTATATGTAAAATTGACTGACTTAAATTTGTTTTTGTGGTTTTTAAAGCCAGTTGGCTGTGGCAGCCATCTTGATCAAGTTGGCACTAAAAGTTAATCAGTTATAAAAGAGTATTCGGTGATCATTTTCTAAAAGTTTCCTCAGAATCCAATCAATGAATAATAAAATATTTTGCTAACAGACAAAAATAGTCTCTAAATATCTACTGGAAAAATTTTAACCAAAGAACGTGCACAATACGTTAGCACTCAAAATATGTAGGAATCAGTCTCAGCTACAGTCATAATAAAATTTAGGTCAGTACCTGTAAAATTGATCAAGTTGTAGCCGTTTTTGTTCCTTCCAACTTTGGTTGGTCTTGACAGCCATCTTGTATCAGGTCGACTCCAAAAGTTAATCAGCTGTAGATGACAACCTAATGAGAAAATTCTGCACATTTCATTCAAATTGGTTTTGCGGTTCAGGAGATATTTTGGTAACAGACAGACAAACTAATGCAAAAACCTTTGCCTTTACCACCGTCGCCATTTGATAAATATGCATCAGAGCCTGGTTATTCTAACACCCCCTGTCCCTCTCTTTTTTTCTTTTCTTCATTTCTAATTGATGAGTTGTGGAAACTGAATCCTGCCTCCTTTGCCACCCTATGAAAAATTCACACCTTGTCTGCGACAGTCTCCGTCCCACTGGTTGGGTTTTTATAGTTCACTGTTCAAAGACAAGCTTCTGACATAAACTGCTGTTTAAAGGTAAATTATTAAAATATCTAAGCTCACACTGAGGTAAAGTAGTTCTGTTTTCAGCTAATTAAACAAATAGCATCTGGTTTTACTTTATTCAACACTATGAATAAGTGGTGAGAAAAGAAGAATTTAACAGGGACTGCATTCATACAGTTACAGACTTGCATACCCTGCAGCTGTTTTCTACAGGAGGCCTCATTTTGCTGCAGTGAAAAAGCACCTTTGGAGGAAGGTGTAAACAGCCGCTGTAGGGACACCTCATACTCTCGGGTTTTACATTAGAATTTATTTTTATTTTTACTTCTAAAAACAGCTATTATTAGTGTCTTTGCTTTGTATAATCACCCAGTTTAGCTTCAGACAACAGCTTGTGAGACTGACTTCAATCAAAGTGACAAATAGGGGAAGAGATGAGGTAAACAAATGCATTTAGATAGAAATAATCAGCAAAATCCGACCATATTTGCTGTTTAATAATGACAATATGAAAGGCAAAAGTACTTGTTAAAAAGGTTGACTCATTGTTGGCTCCTGTCCAAGTCGATTTACATTGCATTTTTGGATAATCAGCAATCAGAGTTCAGCAATCAGAGCATCAAAGTATTTTTCTCACAGTTTCTTCTTCTTATTGCCTGCTGCAAAAGGTAAAAGGAAAGCAATGATATTTTGGTTTGTGTTTGTGTGTGTTACCAAAGTATCTTGTGAACTGGTTACATTTTAATGAAGTTGCAGAAAGTAGCCATTTGCATTTGCAGCTGATAAACATCTGGAGCCAAGCAAATTCAAGATGGCTGCCACCGCTAACTGAACTAAAAAAAAGGCTGCAATTCGGTTAATATTATAAATGAGCTATGATTTAAAATGGTGGTCGAGACTGACACACAACACATTTTCATTATTTAGCTCACTGTTCTTAGGTTTAGCTACTTTTTTTAAAAATGTTAAGATTAAATGTTAAATAATATATGCAAATATGAAATCCTAAATCTAAATGTGTAAATCTAAAAGTTAAATCTACCATGATGCGGCTAAATGTTATAGTTTACATTTGAGAATTTTGGAAGGGAATGCTGCCTTTGGTGTTGGTGCTTGGCTCTTGTTATGACGTCATCATCCTGTGACAAAAGCAAATGCTATCGCTGCTTAACGGCTTTTAAAATTTAAATTCAAAATGTGTTCATTAAAAACAATATGGTACCTGCAGATCGGACACTGGCCACAACTGCTATTTTGATGTCTTGTAGCAAAGTCTTAGCAGCTTTAGCAGCATTAGCAGCGTTAGCAGCATTAGCAGCGTTAGCAGCATTAGTAGTAGCTTTTTATCTCAGGATGATGATGTCATAACAAGAGACGAGCACCAACAGCAAAGGCCGCATTCCATTCCGAAGTACTTAGTAAACCTAAACATTTCAAGATTAACTTTTACATTTAGATTTAGAATTTAACATTTAGACACAACACTTAACATTTAAATGTAACATTTAATAAAATAATTAGCAAAATGTAATAACTGTGAGCTAAATAACAGTATATTGTTAGGAGAAATATTTTAACAAGGCACTCATAAAGTGAGCTAATGAAAATGTTTTAGTGACGTTTTTCTTATTTTACACTTGGCACCTTCTACACTATTTGCATTCAGTTCTATCTGTCTGTTAGCAAAATGTCTCGTGAGCCACTTGACTGACTTTAGCCACACTTTGGTGGATTTATCTGTAAAACCCATTAACCTTTGGAGTCATCTCTAAAGATGGTTGAATCAGTCAGTTTTACAAAAAACACAGCTAAAATTTGATGTGGTAGTAGCTGAGAGTGATTCATAACACATACACTGAGCATGAGATTGAACCTATGTGCAAGATTTGACCAAAACAGCTCCAGCTCCATCTCTTCTCAACACTGGACACTCTTGTCTAATAATGGCATGACTGGCATCAGCAGACTTAAAGCAATGCTAGACCTTAAATTTCTGCTTCAGTGACTCAGACACCTTCAGTCTATTGGAAACACCTTCATTCTCTGCTTATATCTCTGCAGTCCTTACTGTGAGACTCATGTCATCTTCTAGTTGTGTAACCATCCTTTTGTGAGGTATTCTGTGCTGTAAAATATCTCGTTTGTCCAGTTTACTGGCATGCAAATTAAACAGCATTTTTATATTTGAACAGAAACCAAATACCCAAAAATGTGTGCATGCTGTGTTTGCTTTGCCGCTGCTCCCTTTGTTCGAACTGCCAGCCCCAACGTCATAAGAGACGCCAAAGGGGGAATTTGGACCTTTAGCTTTGAAGTGATCTAACGTCACTGCGCCACACGACGGTTTTTCAAGCTTACTGCAACCCCAGACGTGAAGTTCAGAAGTGTGTCTGTGTGCATTTGGGAGTTGGGGGAGTGGAGATGCTGCTGAGCTGAGGCATGTGGATCCAGCAGCATGAAACAAGCTATTTCTGCACATTTTGTTCCAAAGCCACAGGAGCTGGGTAGAGAAAATCAAGTTGTTGGAGGCCGTATGTAGAGGCTGCATGTTTGCATACCTGGCAGATGAAGCATATATATATATATATATATATATATATATATAATTTTTTGTTTGTTTTTCGCTGGGCGGGATTATATATTCTGTCTGGACTGGGAACACTTTGAGGTTTCCCCAGGAGGAGCTGCAGAGCGTTGAGGAAAGGGATGTCTGGGGTGTTCTCCTTATTGCCACTGAAGTAGAAAATGGAGATAAATTGCAATTAGAACCAGAGGCGTAAAGTAACAAAGTACATATACTTTGTTACAGTATTTATTTCATGTTTTTGAGGATCTGTAATTTTATGTCAGCTGGTTCCACTAAACTGAATTGAGAAAAAGTAAAGCAATTTACGCATTTTACTCAATTTACTTTAAATTTTTTAATTTACTCAATTTACCATGGACTGATGTCTGTGTTAAAGTAACAGTGATCTGTTTTTTCAGTGTTTCTTTACTATGTTTCATTAAACTGAAATATTAATTTCGTTTTTTTTTATTTAGAATGGTCCATAAGTTAATTATACCACTCCATTAAGACAAAAAGCTGTGCAATCAGTCCGCTTTTGTTTTGGTTAGAAGCTAAATTTATACAAGGCACTTTATTTGTACCTTAGTTTGTTTTAATGTCAGACAGGCCAGACACTTTATTGTGTTTTTTTAAGTGCTTTAGTTTTGTTTTCAGCAGCATAGCCACTTTTTATTCTGACTTTTTGGTTTTACTGCTTCTTATGGACAGCACTGCAGCTTTCTCAGGGCTAAATCATGTTTTTCTTTTAAATTCTTCTTCTTCTTTGTTTTCATCCAAGTGAAATAAAGGGACCAACAAGAGAAAAACTTTAAGTTTTTTCTTCATTTACTCAGGGGCATCATTCATTGTGATTTTTAGACATACAAAGCTGAAGACGTGTACAAATCTTTACCAAATTCTAAAAGCTAATCAAAAATTCAACATGGCCACCACAGCTAACTTTAAATAATTCAGCCATTTTAAAACTTACTAGGATTAATTTTGTTGTGGAGCAGCTATGATCACCTGTCGATTGCTGATGCTAATCCAAAATTTAGCTAACCGCTACAAAGGGCTATAATTCTGTCATTTTTAAACATACACTGGTGAAAAGTAATACAGTACAGCAGTATCAGAGCAAAATCTAAATGCAAATGCAAAATCCAAGATTCCCACCTACTTGTCAATTATTTGAGGGTGGCACCCCTGTGTGCACTAGCTGAAAGTCATCCTCAGCACATATTGAGTGTAGTACCTCACAATAATATGAAGTTTGACCAAAACAAGCTCGGTCTTGAAAAGCAGGTGGATGATATTTGTGTTCTTTGAAGGAATGTTAGACCTTTAAATTTTCCTGCAACCTGTCACATGTTCATCTCGGAGAATGCACAATTGGAGTGAACATCCTCACAGTCAGCAAGTAAATAAGAATGTGACTCTCTGCCGCTCTTATTACTGCCAAACCATTAAGTCTCACATCACCACAGCAACCGCTGCCACTGATGTGTAAATAATTTCAGCTTAAAGTTCTGACATTCAGAAAGGGGAATGTTCCTTGTTGTGAAAACAATAATTGATTTCCAAAGTGTCGCCGGCCTCCTATTATGTCACACCGGTCTAATCAGAGCTTTACTTGGAAACGAACCTTTCCATTTGCTGATGTTTGCTCTGCATCACCTCAGACCTGCTCGCCTTTCAAGCAGCTCCTCGCAGAATGAACCTCTGCTGCCCTTAATTCAAAGCAAATGGCAGCCTGAGTAAGCTCCAAGTCCTCGTTTTGTTTCCAGACCTCCGCTGTTGTCAGCGGTGCCACTAATTAATGCCTGTGGGTATTGTGCAACGGTTCTGGTTAAGTGACAGTTTAACGTTAAAGTTTTCTTTCACAGCTCGGCAACAAACGCACTTGAGTGAAGATGCGAATGAATTCGCCTTTGTACCGTTTCCATAAGGAAAAACATCCCAGCAAAGTTCACTGACATAACTAGAAACTGACAAAAAGTATTTAAAAAAAATTACTGGAAATCAACTAAGAAAATCAGACTTTGCTTTTTAATTTTTAGTTTTTCAAAGATGTATTCTGTAGTTAGCAGCACAGGTGTCTTCAACCTTGTAATTAATCAGTCTGGTTCTATAGGGTGACAAATAGTCACTGTGTTTGGCGTGATAGTGTGTCCCATACTGAACATGGACCTCGGTAAGCTAAGGGGAGAGTTGTTTTGGGAGCTCAGAGTTATTGAGATCCAGTTAAAGGTAAACACATCTCCAGGGCTGTGTCCAAACTCAAGGACTGCATCCTGTAAAGGTCAAACTTGAAGGCAGATTACATCACAGAGCTGCACTGAAGGCTGTCAATGTTCGAAGGCTCCTTTGGTTCTGGCCCACAAATGCGTCCAAATATCAATATTTCAATATTTTGCTCATTTTGATCTATTCTCAATCTTCTTTGTTTTGTGCCGATGCGGTTGCTAGGCGACAGGACATAAGCCGGGGTAGAGGTGGGAATAAAGCTGAAGGCTAGACCGTCCAAATTCACAACCACTGTCTTCTGGTCTTTGTGGATGACAAAGTACCCAGCCTAGACCAGGTAGGTATTTTACTTGAAGCTTGAGCTGATACTTCTACCTTGAAAAGGGTATTTTTAAGCCATAGTACCAATACTTCTACTTAAGTAATGCATGTGAATACTTTTGTCAACTCTGGACATCAACCAACAATGAGTCATACAAAGAAAATAACACGGTACTTACAGGGGAAACACTAGCTGCGTTTCCATTGACCATGAAAATGCGCAAATTAGTATTTCGAAAATAAATTTGATCAATGGAAACACGTCAATTTCGAAAAAACTTCCGTTTTTCGACAAAATGTTTTTGCGCTAGGATGAGGTGGTTTTT
>JAUBOC010000071.1:7037111-7050384 GCA_032275365.1 Anablepsoides cearensis
TCGTCGCGGCGCTATGACGTAAGCGGCCGACGAATTCGGCCTTCGGAGGACCCGGCCTCGCCGTTTTGGACACAGCCCAGAAGTTGATCAGTTGCAGATTTACACCCAATGATTACTTCCTGAAAGTTTCACTGAAGTCAGTCAAGTGCTTCATGGGATATTTTGCTAACAGACAAACAGGTTTGACTCCAACAGCTAAGGCTAAAGTTTTAAGCCAAAAAAAAAAAAAAGACTGGTAATGTGTAGTGCCTGAAATATGTGTTGGGGATAATGTCATATAAAATCTTAGCTCAATATACGTAAAATTGTATAAATTATAGCTATTTGTGTGTTTCCTAATGTAAGTTAGAATCTTGAAATGACCTCAAATGTTAATAATTTGTAGATGTGACAAAAACCTTCAAACATTTCCTTGACTTCCTTCTTTTAGTATCACATGTTATTAGCCTATACTGAGACTAGTGTATTTTCTGTTTTCATATCATTTCTTTCCTCTGAGTTCTGACTCCTCTACTACGTGGTTCACCGTGAGACGGTTTCCAAGGGAACACTTCCATTACATCAGGCTCTGGATCAGTCTGACCCCCGTCTTGATCATTCTGAGAAAGAAACTGGGAGCTCGCAGGAACTTATTTTCCAACTTGAAAACGTGCCCAGGAACATTCATGAGCACATAATGAGATCCCGTAAAGAGAAAATCTGATTAAAATCCTAAATCATTGTGTACCATAAGATGATTAAATTCCAGCTCCCGGAGGGGCAGAATCTGAATTGTAATTAGAGTAGATGAAACTGCCACTAAAAACATGATGGATAAAAAAAAAAATACTTTTTTTTTTCACCCACTGCTGAAGGTGATGGTGGACAATAATGTTTTTGTGTGTTTCTCTGTGTTGTTAGAAAAATATCCAATGACTCATGGAATACATTCATGCAATCTTAGCAAACACAACACATAGCTAAAACTAAGTGAATTTGACAGATATGAAGCTAAAATTTGGTGTGGTAGTAGCTGAGACTGATCCATAACTTATTCTCTAAGCAGCTGAGCACAGGAAATCTTCTTTCAAATTTCCGCCATTAATCATTAGAATTAACTTTGTTTGTTAAGGAAATATTGTTCTTGGCTTTCTATGGTGTGGTATGAGGGCCAAAATTAAGACTCGTGCAAATAATACATCCTTGTAGCAGGAGGTTATATCTATTCCTAAACCAGATATTGATCTGATCAATGAAAGGCTGGCATCAGTAACTGAGCAGCTGGCCCTGGTAGCAAAGGAGAAGAAGATTATTTATTTGTGTTAGCATTGTAGAGGCTAGTGACTAGCATGGATAAGCTGATGTTAGCATCTTAATTTTGGCCCTCATACCGTGCCATAGATTTCTACTAGTTTGTGTGCATCTCTGCACATTGACCATGTCTTAAGATAAGACTGGAAAAATCTGACCCCATGTGGTGAAAATAAAACAGTGCCATATTATTTTACAGAAACTAAACAATGTAATTACATTTGTTCAAACTTTAATTTAAAAATTAATGCTTTTAAACAAGTTATCACCTGCCACCTCAATAAAATTCAGTGATAATGTTTGTGCTCATGTGTCTGTTACCAAAGACAAAACTCAAGAACCACCGGAAAAATTTTGAAGAAATTTGCACAAAAGAATCAGTGACTGTTTCAGTTTTGTAATCAGTTCAGTCATCATGGTTGTTAAATCTAATTGTCAACACAAAATGTCTTCATAACTCAGCTAAATTACAGATACTGAGCTCAAATTTGATGTGGCCACAGCAAAGCATGCATCTCGTGATGTCATGAGATTTTTTTTTTACTTCATTTCTCAATATAAGATTATTTTAATCTGAAACTCAACAATTCATTCGATGTCTTTAATTTGAGATTAAATCAATTGGTGATATTTGTTCCCATGAAAAGCAGCTTTGAAAATTGTTTCAGAGAAACTGCTGCAGCAAGGAGGACGACTTTACAACAATAAAATCACAATCAGGAGACAGGAGGGTGATAAAAGCTGGGAATCAGCTTTTTTTTATTATTAAATCAGGAGTCTTGCTTTTCGTCAGATGGAGGAATGTTTGCTTTCTTAATCCAGGATTAACAAGAACAACATTAGAGTGTTAACAAAGGTCATTACTACTGTGTGCTGAAATACATTTGCACCTCTGTGTGACCAAACCTTTTGCTGTAGAGTCAGTCACATGTTGCTGTAAAGCAGGGCAGGCCCATAGGCAGTATAGGCAAATACTAAAGGTTAGGGCCGGCCCTGCTGTACAGCCTGACTTCTTCACAAACATTTGCAGTCTTCATATCAAATCCATTTAATCCAGATTAAATTAATTTAAATTGTTTTGGTCAAATATTAATATGACAAGATGTCATAAAATGCTCAGATTATGACTTGTGAATGACTCCAATCTACTCTTATATCAATGTTTAGCTTAAATTATTAAAACTGACTGAGTCATAGTCATTTCTGTGTTGCCTGTTGTTGATTAGCTGTGGCAGCCATCTTGAATTGGATTATAATCAGTGATAGATGTTCATCCAATGATTACTTTTTAAACATTTCCATAGAATTTGCTCAGTTCATGAGCTATTTTAGTAATAGACACAGACACAAGCAGAAACATGATCATCTTTTGCTTTTTGGTGATGGATATTAATCAGTTTTCAGTTCTTCACACAAGTTTTTTTTAACAATCAAAATAATCATTTATGATCTATTTTTATCTCATTATTCAAACCTGCTCTAAAGGGAATGCTTTTTCTAATTTTGTGTTTTCCATAGAGAACAAAGAAAAAGCAAAAATCCAATCTTGAAAGCCCCGCTGCCTTTGGAGAGCATCCGTTCCACGTCTGGGAGAATCAGATGCATTTGGCAGCACTGACAGCTTAAGTGTGAGAAGAGATGCAGACGAGACCCAACAGCTCCCCCACAAACATTCACCCTGAAACAGCAAACAGGGCAAGCAGAAGGATCGACTCCTGGAAAAATCTGCTGCTGCAGCTTTATATTTAGCTTAAAATGGACGGACGGATGAAAGCAGAACATTTTGTGGCGTTTTTGGTTAAACAAATTCTCAAAAAGTGGTCATGACCAACAGTAAATGGTACATTTTCAGCCATGCTCTGTCAAAACATGTGAGCTGCTCATCTTCTCCTCTTTTTTTCCCATCTTTTTTTTCTCCATTTCCAATTTGTTCTGAATGGGTTCAACCCTGAAAAGAAAATGAGTTTATCCTTGAGAGTCCATGCTCTCTACAATGAGTGGGTTTTTTTTAGACAAGAAAAGGACAAACTTTGCATCTCGGTATGGTCATTGTAGAAATTCAACTCAGCTTCATTCAGCACATATTTATTATTCCTGCTTATTTCCAGTCCTCTGTTCTTCTCCCACCTAACATGTTTTGCAAGGTTCTGTAAGAAATCTTGGTCTGTTAGAAAAACCTGTTGCAACAAAAATCCACATGGATGATTCGTGCTAAAATTAAAATCTTGTGTAATTTTGCATCCCTTTCATCCACCAAGTGGTGATGAACAAGAAAAGGTTTGTTTCCTGTTTTTCAAAGAATGTTGAGCTGCTTTGTAAAGCTGGAAATGATTTCAGCCCAGCAGCATGTGAATGACTATGTTTACAACTATTACAGCATCATGTTCCTTCTTTTAACAAGGTTTTATTTATTATATTTGTCTTGTACTACACATTTGGGAACCATGGAGACCTTGTAAAAAGCTTTTTCCATTCATGCTTTATGTGCTCAAAATGTTTTGGATGAGGACAGTTTGGCCCGGATGAAGTTTTTTTTTTTTTTTTAACAACACCTGGACTTATTTACTGTAAATTTATGCTGAGATATGTTCACAAAAAGAAAAGACTTCCATGAAAAAAACAAACAAACACCATCATCTGGATGGCATTATGTGCTGATGTCATTCTGTGAATCTTTATTTTATTTATTTATTACATGTATTTTGCTTTTATTCATTTTTAGTTTTTTTTTTGTTTATTTTTGTTTTACTAAAACAATAATATATTTTGGATTTATTTATTGTACAGAACTTTAATCCAACTTGTGAGGTTTTAAATGGGCTTTATCAATAAATTGGCATTGATTGTAATGTTCTTACTCCAATCTTTCATAGCAGTTCATGTGAATGCTTTGCACAAAAAGTAAGAATATTTGTGTTTAGTAGATTATTTCTTTGTTGTAAAAATGCTTCTTGACAAAAGGTTTTATACTGTTGGAAAGCCTGTGAATTTCCCTTTTAAATGGTGCCACATTTGTAAGGAATAAGCTCGAGCAGTAGAGCTTAGTATGTGGGCTGCGCACATGAAAGATTTACCAAATCTTCTCTGTGTAATAGTTTATAAACTAACTTTCACATAAATTGCTATGAAATATTTAAGATTGAAGTTGTTTGAACACTGCAGCAATCAAACATTGGTCTCAACCCCACTTGAACAACCTGTTAGATTAAAAATCCTGTCAGAATTCAACTCTATTTGAGAGCTATCCATGACAGGTAAGATATTAACTCTCTATAACATTTCCACAGAAACCCAATTTTATTCAAGCTTTTGCTTAAAATCTAAAATGCATGACAGTAAACACTTGATATTCAAACACTCCCAACTTCTTTGGACATGAGGAGGAACATGTAAATCAGAGGGGAAAAAAGCTAGATGTCACTTAAACACAAAAAGAAACCAGCAGCAGAGCCCAGGAAGGCCAATTAGCTTCACAGCTGAAACAGAGTCTGAGGGAGCGATGCCGTCTGGGTGGATCTTATTATCTTGTTCTCTTGAGAAAGCTTTTTATTTGTGATGTGGATGGAGCTGAAAGTAAATTTAATGTTGATAATGCTTCACCTTGAAGCAAGGCAATCTCTCAGCAGCTGAAAATGCAGCAGCCATCAGTGAGTGGACTAAAATAACAACAGGTACATCTAATGATGTCCACTTTGCTCCTGCAGGATGAGCTCCTGCTGACGTGTCGTTTATAAAAATCCTTCCAAAAGGCCTTTTCAACGAGGGGCTCAAATATAACCCTTCTTAAAATCTATTTGCACCCTCCAACAAAGAATCCAAACTGATTTTTGGAATATAGTTATAAACTATACACATTAAAGCTTGAGCCTAATATTAAAATAGAAAAATGTCTGCTTCTGTCAAACAGAAAACCTTTGCTAAACTGTAATAATAGATAAAAATGTGCACCTGGAAGCCATTGTTTAATTAATGCATTTGACCTGTGCACACATCTGCAGTGCTGACAGAGAACAGCAGCAAAGGAAGCATATAGTGTTCAACATGAGGATCAAAAAAGTCTCATTTGAAGCCAAAATAATGGAAAATATCAAACAGCCAAATTTTGAAATTTGGCAAATTTTGAAATTTGGCTTTTTGAAATGAAATGTATAAAAATGTTGTTTTTTTTTTCACTTTGATAGCAACCTGTGTTAGATGACTGTGTTGAACTTTTCTAGTTTTAAAAATTGATCATTTATAGATGTAGGATAAATGAAATTTTGGCTTCCTTAAAACTGAATTAAAATCAGTCCAGTAGCTTATGAGACATTTTGCTAACAGATAAAATAATAAATAATGACACAGTTTTAAACAAAGACAAAGCACAATCTGCTAGTGCTCAGTGTTTATGTCTGGGATCAGTCTTATTTTAGACCAATATCTCTAGACTTTGCTGAATATAGTCATTTATGTGTTTTTATTTTCAATCGATTGCAGCAGCCATCTTTAATCTGACTGATTCAAAATGTTAATCATTTGTAGATGAACATCCAAGGATTACTTTCTACTTGTTTCAATAAAATTCATCCAGTGGTTCATGAGATATTTTGCTAACAGACAAACACACATGGGCAAAATATAAATTTCTGATTGTGTCTTTTGTGGTAGGGTGATAATTAATACCTGCGGCCCTTAACTCCGCAGGATATTTTTAATTGACTCATTAAGTGAAGTTAAATTAGTCTGCCATGAGGCGTGCAGCACAACAGCACCCCCTGCTGGCGCGCGGTGGGGAAGCACGTATCTGTCTGAAAATCAGATCAATCAAATGAGTAACAGAAATTTTATGAGTCATCATTTCATGCATCTGTTGTGCTCTGCAGCTCCTAACTTCCACCCTTCTGTCACACACAAACTGGCGCGTGCAACATCCCATTTATAACTGCACGAGCCTCTCCTGCAGGACGCGTGTTCCTTCACACCTCACACCCAAATGGCTGCACAGACTGATAAAAAAAACGTGGGATCAAAAGTTCAAAAGTTTAGCCATCAAATAAGCTGATTGGAAACTTGAACAAAAAAGACTGAAGCAGAGGATTTATTCTTATTAAAATTAACTTAAGGTGTGAACTTTAGATTTGAATAATATGAGTAAAAGTTCAAACTTCTGTCAAGTTTTTATTTGTAAGTTCGGGTGAAACGAGGGCAAATGTTTGTTGTTTGCTGAAAGTGTCACTTCTCACCTTGACACCGCGGCTCATGGAGACACTTGGGGACGCGTCAAAGTTCAGTTTGGCACGAGCTGCCGCAGGCTCCGAATAAATAGGAGGTGGTTTCCTGCCTTCAGCCTTCACATTCCTGACGGGGGCTTTTACGCGCGGGAGCGGCACGAGGAGACATCATCATGAAGAGCAACAAACCCAGCGGCGGATCGGTTTCTGCTGGAGACAACCAGCAGCCCAGTTTGTGGAGACCCTGGAACAAAACGGAGGGCGAACCCCCACAGAGGACGGTGAGGTTTGAATCCCAACACAACGCACCGGAAGTTACTTTGAAACTGGAAACTACAGAAATGTGTTTAATTCCAGGCTCCTTCTTTGCACGCGGACCTTTCCAACGCGCAACCCAAGACTCAACAAGTCCTTCATCCTGTGAAGTAAGCAACGTGTTCAAGTAAACCTGCTTCTTTTATTATCTCATGTATATTAATTCATCCTCCATTGTTTGAAGGTTGTTCTGGCCCAAATCCAGATGCTTCGATTATCTGTACCGGGATGCAGAAATGCTTCTGCGCAGCTATCCGATCCAAGCAACCATCTGTCCTTATGAAGACTCCAGCAGCGATGAAGAAAGCGAGGATGAGGAGGAAGAGGCAGAACAGAAGCGGAACTAAAAGTTAATCTGTTAAGAACTTTGAAAACTAACTCCTCCGTATTTATACTTGACTTAATTTATTCCTGTAAATAACTAACATGTACATAAAAGCTTCTTTTTGTAACAGCAGTGATGCTTTTAAGTTATTCTTGAGGAAAATTGCATTTTTCTTTTTTCTTTTTGCAATAAAATATATTAAGCTTCATCTCTCAAGCTTATTTACTTAAACTGACTGTATATAATATTTTCCCTGCATTTTCTGTGTCATAAAAGTGAGAACGGACACATTATGGAGTCTGCGTTATATGTTTATCTGCTGAAAGAGCAAAGTGGTGCTATTTATTTCTAAAATGCTTGTAAGATAAGAGACTAGATTTACTCTCAATAAGTTAGTTTCATGTTTTAAAATCCTTATTTTTCACATTTAAATCATTCAGCTGGGGGTCTCTAACTAGAACTGCAATGCTTTGGTTTGAATTCCCCATTATTGTAACTCCACAAGCCCCTCTTTAACACCTTTTCTGAACAAGAAGTGAATGAATGGCTAAAAAATGGATTTGGCATAATGTCCTCTTTAACCCAGTGAAGTAAAAAAACTATGAGTAATTTTAATGAAGAATTTGCTTTCTGTCCTCGTTTTCTATAATGTTGAAGATTTCTTCCCACTAAAAGGGACAGAGGTTACAGTTCTTGTGTCTGAGGTGTTTGGAGGCGACAGGTGGAGAAACAAAACTCCCCCCGACATCTGCTCATGAGTTAGTTTTTCTTCAAAAACAACTATTTTAAACAAGTGTTTTGTTCTTTTAGCTGCTCCCTTCTTCAGGTTTCAGCAACCTATAAAAGCTTTTGGCATTTGATGCCTTTTTGACACAGGCTCAAACCTGCAGCCTCAGGTTTACAAGACCGCAGCACAGACTGAGCTGCAGCAGGACCCAAATAATACACTTAAATGGAATTCCTAAAAAATGTGACAACGTGTGGAAAAACAGTGGTGCAAGAGCATCAGAACTCCTGGTTTTTGAAGTTTACAGCTATGAACAGGGTTAAACATGACAAAGCCCTATCAAAATAAAAGGTTTCACAGCAGTGAAATACATTACAATAACAGAGATCATGGCTGTTATTGATGAAAATGTTTTACTGCTTCTAAACATTTTTATAATAAATTTACGTAAAATTAAGTTGCTCATGTGCAGGAATGTATTTTAATTTGCAGTGCTATGCAGAAGAAATGTTTGTTTTGTAGTAATATTACACCATACGGTGTAGCTCATTTGCTAAAACTTGTGTTCAGCTCTTGAACCTTGGTGTCAAAGCGTCAACTGTTCCTGCTTTTGTGTGGGAACTTTTCACAGAGTGCAACTTTTACGCACCGACTTGTGGGAAACATGCGGCTGCTTTACTGCCTCCTGAGCTCCAGACAAGTTACCAGTTTCCAAAAACTGGGTTTCACGTATTCTCTACTTTAAAGACTCAAACAAGAATGAAAAAATAAAATAAAATACACAGCATCCAAACTGCACATGTACAAAAAGTTACTAAATTGAGGCTTGTTGGAAAGTCTAAAAGCTGAATTTTTATTCAAAAGTTGAGCTGAGTTGTTATAAAGTGAAGTTCTCATGTCTTTTCCTGAATTGCATGTTTGAGTGTCAAAGCCAGAGCGTCACTTGTTTGTGTGAATGTTGTTTTTTAATTGCTGAACTCAAATTGTCTTTATGTGTTTGTGGCCACGTCAGGCTATAAAATGAGACGGAATCACCAAACTGAGCATATTCTGAATCGTAACATGAAAATATTCCAATCATTCTTCTTTTTTTCAACATTACAGACTGCTCCTTAATCTAAATTAATTTGGAGGGTGCGAATGCTGGCATCCCCCCTCCTGTGAGCTTTGGCCACATTTAATGGTGTGATCCTTGGCGCCAACGAGGTGACAAAATGTGACTCCACCAAACTGAGACAGAAGCCAAGCAGCCGGCTTCCCACAGTCACACCTCAGCCTGCTGGCAGAGTCACAGCACATCATCTTAGTGTTTTTAAAAGTGTTGCTTTTGTGATTTTTTTGGCTTTGAGTGAGGAGGAGCTGCAGTGAGGAACAAGAGTTTCTTCGCAGTACAAAAAAGGAACAAAAAGGTTATTTGTAAGTGAATTTGAGTTACTTCTGGTGGTCACAAGGACATAAAAAGCTACTATTACTTCTAAAAATAATAATATAATAACTCCAGGTTTTGCAGAAGCTTCAGTAGGTTTGTGCAAACACATTTGTTCTTAGGAAACATAAACCCTGACTAGTATAAAAGTTCATTGAGAAGAAGTGTTCCTTTACTGTAATTTCCCCTTAGACTTGTTGATATTTTAAAGCAACATATGGTGTTTGACCAGCAGGTGGCGCAAAATATCCAGAAACAAATTACCACTTATTTTAATGAGCGTGATGTAATGACATAATTCTGTCACCAGGGGACGCTGATGCACTGAAGCCAGATTTTTACACACAGTGTAAAAACCAAGCACGCATTAGAGAGGAAAAGTGCTGGAAAGCAACTTTTTGTATAAAATTTTAAAATAAATCATTTCACCTACAAATAAAGGTGAACCAAATTGATATGTCATGCTTAAATATAAACCTAAAATCAGTAATTATTTTGGTGAAAAATAACGAATAAAGGTTTCAGCTTTTATGTTTAAACTTTGCACTCAGAGGTATTTTTTTGTGCATTTTAATTCAATTAAAACATCTTTATTATTGCCAAACACATAAAAACACATTTAGACAAAATAGTTTGCAAAACAAATGATTTTAGAATTGTTACATTTGAAAATACTTTAAGAAACATTTGACATTTTACTCACACTTCATCTCAAATATGATTATTTTATAATGTAATTTTATAAATAAATGTTTAAACATTTGAATAAATATTTATTTTTAAATGTGACACTTAACCCCTCAGGTGTGTATCAGCAGCAGAGACAGACAGAAACACAGTGGTCATAGTAAAATGAAGGACATTTCTCTGCAGGAGAGCCCCCCTGCTGCACATAAACATTCTGTCTCACCCTCTTGTCGAACAGATATAGATGCGCTGCTTTTCCACACCTTGCTATCTTAGCCTCCACTTAAATAGTTAGTTTGGTCTTCTCTCCCTGAGATGGAGATAATTACAATTTCAGCAACGTTTGTCAGGTGATTACCTCATAATCCCCTATTTCATTTGATAAGTCACGCATTGATTTAACTCAGAGTTGGACCTAATGGAGTATCTTTTCCACAGCCAGAGTGATTTGTATGCCGGGGCAAAAGGGCATCTGCGGATGGGAGGCAGAAAAACAGAACAGCCACTCGCTGTTCCCGTTCCCTCCGCCGCTGACGGTGAAAGATGAGCAACAAGACGGCCGGTTTAATCACAGCAACCTAAATGCAAACAGTAAATCACTGCGGCGGTGGTTACAGTGATGTGTGGTGGTCGCTCTCACATAAAACAGCCTTATTTCTGTTTAGATTCTCCCCTCTTTGCAGGCAGATGGAGAAGTGGAATGATAAAAAAACAATGAATGAGAGATAAGATGAGTGAAGGGAAAGAGGCCTGCTTGGTATTCACCTGTCTCTCTGGATCAATAAAGGTAATTTGGTCTGATTCCTCCCTGTAGGCCTCTTACCAGACAGAAGGGGAGAGGGGGTCAGCCTCTGCTGAGCTGCAGGGAGCTGGAATAACTTAGAAACACACTCTGCAAATCATTCATTCGGCTTTTTCCTCTGCCTGGACAACAACGACAACATGAGGTATCATTTGGACGTGCAGGACCGCGATAATAAAATAACTGCTATTGTTGGTGTTCACATGCTTCTTTGGAGTCAAATCGCCACAAAGGGAAATAAATGAATTGGACCTAAATCAGAAAGAGAGGGAGAGGAAAAGCAAAAGTTTTATTATCAAAATTAAATATTTTCCACTTTTTAACTGAAACTCTTCTAAGCGGCCGGTTCACAGCGAGATGATGACACCCAGACTGGGAAAAGTTTGGGCTGCATCTGTTAGAGTGGGAACAGTGATGTTAGGTTGTACTTAGGTTTAGCTGTTTTTTTGTTGTTTTTGTTCATTGCGATGTCTGTTTCTTCTTCATGCTGGTTACATAGGTTCTTATTTGTCACCTGGAGCCCAGGGATGGGCGGATTAAATGATGGAAGGAGCCAGAGTTTTTTTTCTTTGACACTACCAGAGGACCACTCTTACCCAAATGTTTTAAAAAAAAAGTTTTTGCACAAACCAACATAACATTTTTCATGCTCAAATGCATGTATAACAAATGTGCTTTTGTTTAACAAATATGAATATCAAAGCTTGAAGCAAACTAAAAATAAACACTTTAGTGTAAGACACTAAAGACACCTTGAGTGCAGACTCCTGCATGGTTTGGTAAAAACTCTTTGTTTATGTACTTCCCACACAATACTATGTGCATACCCTCGCAGTATTGTTTTTTTATGATGCAAATGTTTTATATTTTATATGAACTGAATTAAATGAGACTTTTATTTTGAAATATCTGCTTACCAAAACAGGATGCGTCGCCACAAGTTTGAGAAAGAGATGGTGATATTTTGTGGCTGCACAGAGTTAAAATACTAAACTAAATAAAATATTAAACATCTTGATGCATGTGATCCAAAGCTTAATTAAACTCCTGTATAATGGTGAGCAGAAACGGATTTTGTGAGGGAAAGCAAAAGAAAAAAAAAAAATCCCCCCATGGCCCTCACATGCAGTTTAGGTGTCACTTCAAAGTGTGCATGTTCACAATATGTGGCGAATAAATTAAACAACCAACGTATTTACAAAATGTAAAAAAATAAAAAGTCAGCGAACACAAAAAAAACAACAAAAAAAAATCCTGCTAAAGCAAAGTCTTGCAGAAATTGGATTAATAGTCTACTTTTGCGTTCCACATCCGTCCATCACACTTCAATTATCTTTCAACATCATTAATTGCTTCTGGAGGAACCACATATTGATAGTCCATCATGTGCGCCAACTGTTTGAGGCCGACTTAGCTGACAAGTCATTTCCATTCTGGTACCCTGACCTAATCACCATATCTTATTATCATTCACATGAAAAACACTAATTACAAAGGCAGGGTGAACCTGATTTATGCTAATGGAAACGTGAATATGCCACGGATGCATTCATCTAGAGTATAGGACCCTGCGCTGGTGTTAAGTGTGATTAGCATGTGATTACCATAGCTTGGGTTAGAGCTACTGGAGGCCTGAGTCTGGTGGGTTGTGTGTGGGGGGTGTGGGGTGTGGGGTGGGATCGCTTTTCTCACAAACAGGGAGTGAGACTGTGACTCTTCACGACATAAGGAAATCACATTAATGATGCCAAATTGACTATTTGATTGTTTTATTCTAAACAAATAGATGTCATTATTTGTGAAGTTGTTTTTATGCTTTCTGTTTTGAATTTAGTTCAGCAGATGAAAAATGGTTTCGTCGAGCGGTGGTAGAGACTCAGAATAATCAAATGCGCCAAATAATGATGTAAAAATAAAGACATTAATGTCTGGTCTGGGATTTTTGTGCATCTAACAATGGAGGTGACTTGAATTATTGACTTATATAGAAAACATTGCATTAAAAAGACATTTTTCAAATTAAATCCAACCAGATCAAACTTTTATGAAATTATGGACACAAAAAATGCTTTAATTTAAAAATAAGAGAGAAAAGTTTATAATATTGTTTACGTTTTTTCATCCTGCTTTTCTGAATCACCTTTTTTATCTTATTGTGAAAAGGACAACATTTTACTAAATAAACATCCAGTTTTGTCAGCTATGAAGATGTAGAAAAAAATAATATGCATTAAAACAAAACATAATAAGACAAACACAAACATTTCTGAAAGCTAATTAATTTTGCAGTTTAAACATATAAAATGCTGATTTGTTAACTGTTCAAAAGATAAGAAATTTGAGTGAATTCTCACCAGCAGTTTGACAGTTTGTATATTCTTGTGATTCCTGAGCGATAACTTCATCCAGACGACGGCTGTGTCTCAATTCATGGGTTGCAGCCGACGTCGACCACGCCGACGTCGGCTGCAGTAGACGTGGGCTGTAGGCT
>JAUBOC010000071.1:7072915-7085983 GCA_032275365.1 Anablepsoides cearensis
TGGACGAACCGCATACCACAGGAACAATCCCAAATAATGCCGTAAGAGGATTTAGGGGAATATTAATGTTCCAAGACATCAACTCATTTTGAGGCTGTCTCTTTAAATCCAAACGAGACACTTCACACCCCGCCCCCCTCTAGCGTCCTAAAATCGGTCAAAAGATTTGATAGACGGGTTTACGACTATATAGCTGCGGAGAAACTTTTATCTACAAGTTCCTTGAAGACTTGTTCATCAAGCCTTAGATGTTGGAGCCAGAGGAGAATGAAGACCACCACATCATACTTGTTAAGTGACGTATATTAAAGTTCCACCACAATGACCTATAGTTTAGGAATGGATAGAAAAAAAAAAGAAACCTGAACGGTAAAGATACATACAGGAGAGACTAAATTCACATTTTCTGCACTCCTAGAGACTCCAAGAACACAACAAAAATATATTTAAAGACTAAAAAGTGGATTTTGGATGATTAGTCACCTTTAATGGATTTTTACTGAGTTCAAATGCTAAAAAAGCAACAAAATTGCAGCAGTTTTTGCACTTTTTCCGCTCTCCGATCCCCCCTGTGAAGCTAATTATGTCCCCAGAAATTTACTGTCATTTTGATATAGTTACTTTGTTTTCTCCTTACTGCATTGAGGGAATCAATACTTAGAGTGCAGCTGTATGCATGCACACACACAAACACAGCCAACCCAGCATCACATGCACATGCCACACAAACACGCACACATTTGGCTCAGCCAAACTTAACAAGAAAAATCCAGCATGTGCAACATCTATGAGATAGCTATTGATTTGCAGGTTACCGTTTGTTCGATTCAGCTTTCCACGGACTGCCGATCGATGGCGACAGTAGAGGGTTTTTGATGGGGTTGAACCCTGATGTTTGTCTTGCTGTCTCAAAGGGCTTCAGTGGGCTTTCATAACACACAAGCGCCTGAACCCTGCAGCCAGCAGCAGTATTTTGTGGATTTGCACACAGAGGATATAGCTGGATAAGGACTGAGGATTTCTCCAAGAGACAAAGACCCATCATGTTGCAGAGGGCGCTTCAAGAAAGGCTCATATGAGTGTATCATATGATTTCACTTAATCTTGTTAAATATGCAGAGCTGCTCCCCTATGCAAACACTATTAGGAATGCTTCTTTTCGGCTCTGTGTGGGGACCCCCCTGCATTTTGATGCAATGATTGTGAAGTTTTAAATTCAACAATCAGAAAGATTTTAATAACCTGGCATTGCCTGTGCACCAAGTGCAAATCTCCAACAAGTATATCGAAAGCAAACTCTGCTCCTGAGTGAGACTCACGTGAGGACGTAGTTGACGCTGACGATGCAGTGAGGTCTAGAAGATCGACTGTTGTGGACGATTGTGGCGTAACTCTGGACCCAGACCCAGCCACCGTGCTTGGCTAGGAAACGGTAATACTTGGTGGTGACTTGGCCTTTTACCAGCACTAAAGGAGAATAAAAATATATAATGAAATTAGCTTAAACTGCAGGGACAAGCATATTTAACATCAGACTGTCAGCACAGGCTGCAAGCATGGCTTGTTTGAAATGTTACGAGCGGAGTGGAAAGCAGATATGAAAAAGTACGCTGGTGTAACTCACAGAGGTGATGAGCACAGCGGAGGTGGAAGATATCACAGCTGTGGACATGATGGTACAACGTCTTCTCTATAAGATCCTGGGGCTCGTAGCCTGTCAGCTCAGCCACCCTGGAGGAAAATGGAGTTTAGCATTAAATGGATTCAGGGTTCTGTCTTATTTTCTGCTTCTTTGTTTTATTTCATTTAAGCTGCAGCAGAACTTTTTACCCCCCACTTTATATAAACGTTAAAATTAAGAAAACCCCAACCTTGAGTCCAGGAAGATTAGCTTCATGTCCAGGCTGGCCCTGAACATGAACATGTTGCTGTGCAGTTTGATCTCCGTCACGGCGCTGGGAGGCAGAGAGTGACCCACAGCCACCAGGCCCACGTTCTGGTAGCAGCCCTCAAACGGTGACATGTCCAGGCTGTACTGACGGATCTTCAGGTAGCCACTGCAGTGAATCACCTGTTGGAAGGAGGTTAAAGAATGGCAAAAATGAGTTTTAAGAATTTTTAAAAGAGATGTAGCTCAGTTTGCTGCATATTTTATTTCATACACAAATGTGTTTTTCATATTTCATATCCAACTCTAAATATGCAAACATTATTTTAAAAAAATGAGAAAATACAGTTCTTTATAATAAAAATTCTACAATCACTCAGAAACAGAAGTAAAAAACATACTTGAGTATCTTTTTATTACTCAATTTTTAATTATTAATAATTATTTTTATGTTTATTAAGACACTAAGAACATTTCCATGCAAATACAAAGTTCTTACCTTGTAGCCTCCACTGGTAAGTCCTGCATTTCGTTTAGCCAGCACACACTTCATCCGCAAAAAGAAAGAACGCTCCACTTCATATTCTAGGAAAAATAAATAAATCTGTTAAACAAATAATCTAATTATATTTAAGAGCCTAGTTATTTTTCATACAATAAGAATTAAAAAATAAAACAAATTAAAAATCTTCTTAAATGAAATAAATCATAAAGAATTAAATTAATGATTTCACTTATTAATAAATGACAGAATCAGTCTAGGTTTAGATATCTATTTAGAAATTATAGCTAAATTTACATAAGAATAAGAGCTTTAAAATAAAACTAATATATATATATATGAAACTTTCCCATATTTTGTCCTAAATTAACATAAATCATAATACTGTAAAAAATACATAATAATAATAATAATAATAATAATAATAATAATAATAATAATAATAATAATAATAATAATAATAATAATAATAGAATCAGACATGCACGGACACATTGTCAACACACAGTTATTTTAGTTCAGCTTGTAAACATGGTCTATTTCTACCTCAGGTCTCTGTCAGCAGAATAAATCCGTTCATTCATCTGAAACGCGGACGCACCTTGCACAAAATGGGAGTGATACGGCTGGTGTGGCGTCAGCACCGCCGTCATCTCGTCGTGATCCGCAGGATGTACATATTCATAGATACTGTTTCCGGTCAGCTCTACCTGTTGAGAACAACTAACAGGTAAACAAGAAGCACCGCCTCGAATTTTGCACAAATGGACTGAAAAAAATGTATTCATTCGATTCAGAAAATAATAATAATAAAAAACCTGACCCACAGACCTGAGACAGTCCTAAATGGACCGACGCTGTCTCTGAAATGTACATAATCTTCCCATCTGGAGCTACGACGAAGATGAACCCGTCTAATGTCTGGAAACAAGCGACAAAAAAGCGCCAGGTCAGCATTTTTTTTTAAATTGAAGCGCGTGTTTTGTGAGCGCGCACGGCGACGCTTAAACATAAGAAAACAAAATGGGTAAATAAATGAAGTAAACAAAAACAGATCATGTACCTGCAATAAATGAGAGCCAAGCTCGCGCCCGAGATTATCCAGAGATCTTGTTCGACTTGTGTGACCCCAGGCCTCACCAAGACCTGCAACCAGAAAAATATCCCTGTATTATTATTATTATTATTATTATTATTATTATTATTATTATTATTATTATTATTATTATTATTATTATACTATTAATAAAATGCAATAAACACTCCCCCCTCTCATTCACACACACACTTGCACACACACACAAACACACACACTGATGTCCGCAGGGGGAGAAGCTTCTGTTTAAAAGGCCAATTTACTCTTAAAGCATTTCTTCTCCATTAACTCTGTTTGCTTTTTTAACCTGCGAGGAGGCATGAAATGCTTCATGCAACACCTGAAAACAAACAAAAAAATCTGTTGATTTATTTCACCCCCCCCCCCCCATTTCCCCCTGTTGTTAATATTTAAAAGAAAAACTGTCGCGCGTTCACGTATTTTTTTAAGTTCTTTTTTTCAAAACCTTGAGGCTCAGAGGAGCCAGCGCTGCTTGTTAAAACGCCTTCACGTTCAACGGAAATGGGTCAATTAGGCTTCCGTACTTTCCTGAAGGAACTGAAAACGGGCTTATAATAGATCTGACATGCTTCCCTCTTAAAATAAAATAAAAATAATAAAAAAAGAAATGAAATGAATTTGCAACAAATACATGAGTTAAAAAAAATGTGCATTCGTTATTCTATCGTTATTCTATACAACTCGCTCTTATTTTCCTCTCTTGCATAAAAAAATCGTTAATATTTGTTAAACTGTCGATTTCAAGAAGCTAACTATCAGAAAAGCTTTATAGATTTCACGGCAGATGATCTGCAGCAGTTTTCCTGAGGCTTGTTTTGCGCCTCCCGCTTCCGCGGCTTTGGGTGACTCTTGCTGTGCCTTCTCCTAATTGCTGATCGGTATTCTCAGTCACACATTAGCAGCAGCCTGCCGAGACCTGCTTATAAAAAAAAAAAAAAAAGATGAGAGCGTATCTCCTCATTTGGACACGCTGGATTGAAAACAACCACGATGCTTCTTTTTTTAAGACTCCCTGCAGATCAACGAGGATACCTCTCTGATAGTTTTAGTAAAAATATAGAACTTAAATACTTTGATGTAATTGATCTAAAATACTTTTTTTTTCATTTTAAGTGCTTAAATTTAGCGTTTATTCTTAGATTTTTACTATAAAATAATCAATGCGCTGATTTTGTGCTAAATAAATCACTTTTATTCATTTTTCTCCCTAATTCTTGTGCTTTTAAAAGATTTTATTATATATAATAAAATCTTTTTTTATAGGCTATATATATATATATATATATTTAAAATTCATCCCATGTCTTCCAAATCATTCTAGCCTGATTTATTTTCATGTTAGGACAGAAACAGAGATTGTGCCGGTAAATAAGGGGCTCTCACCCTGTGGAAACACAATTCTCATCTTTAAATAACTCGTCGTCAGTCTGATGATGGAGGCCTTGTCCAGCTGAGAGGTGATCGCCGACGGTAAAGGCAACATTTTAGCCAGTTCGTAAAATTCACTGTTCTCCTTTTCCCGTCTAGTCCTTGCGGCCGTTTTGGATTTCTCCTTCATCTCGACGCTTTCTGACTCGTCTCCTCTCCTCCTCGACTCGTCTGAAATGAGCTCAGAGCTGCAGGTTGAAGAATTCCTCTCTGCTTCGCTTGGTTTTCATTGCGAAATTATAATCAAATATTTAAAAAAAAAGAAGAAAAAAAGCCGCAGATTTGAGGTAAAACAGCTGAATCCAACATGCGCGTTTTAATCCAGAAATCCTTGCGTCACGAGCTCATTTGGATAAACCTCCTGGTTTTAGCCACTGTTCATCCATGACCTGAAAAAAAACAGTTGATATAAATTTATTTGTGTTTACTTTCCAAAATAATAGTAACAAAAATAATACTATTTGGCTCCGCAGGTGGAGAAACGTGAAAGAAATTGTCTCCATATGTTGACCTGTTTGATTCAGGCCTGCGAGACAAATCCAAACAACTAAGGATTTTTTTTAAATCAGAGCAAAAAGAATGAATTAAAAAAGATGCAGCTGTGATAATCACGGCTAAATATATTTTACATAGAAACAATAATGTTATAAAAACAGTTTAGTTGAGAAGCAAACCTGCAGCTAAAATAAATTCCTTCATTTACAGAAAGGCATCATCTCTAATGAGGACCCTGTGCTGTTATTTAAAATAATAATAATAATAATAATAATAATAATAATAATAATAATAATAATAATAATAATAATAATAATAATAATCTAAACCAGATAAAAATCTATTCATATTATTCTCACCTACAGCAATTTTCGAGTGAGATTATTATTGTTACTATTTCATCTAAGCCAGGATAAATCAAGACATTTCCTCTGTAATTGCGGAGGAAATGACATTTGACCCAACACAGTTCCTGAAACAACGTGTCAAACTCCCACACAGCTGCGCGGCGGATGTGTTTATATTATATTTTGACAAAAAGCCGCACACGTGTGCTCCTATAACATTATATAAACATCTATAGGACGGATTCGGATGGATATATTTGCAGTTTTCCTACCAGAGCGGACAGCCCTTTCAGTTCCTTGCACCTGAATCGATCCTGTGGCCTTAAATGCAGCCTGCTGGGAATTTCACCTGTCCTGAACCGGGTTCAGTAGCCCGTCCCAGTTCAAAAAATTGCTCTCAGCTCCTCCTGGATTTCCACCTGGAAAGGCGAGCGGGCCGTGCGCTGCATACACCTCTCCAAATTATCAGGACGCGCAACGAGTGGCATTTGGAGCCCAACAATCCGACTCTCCTGAACCGTCTCAGCGTCTCCCTCTCCGAGCAGCTAGGGCCCCGCCCACCGCGCGCCTCTGTCTTGGCTGTGATTGGACGGAGACGGCTCGAGCCCGTCGGTGATTGGCCGCTCAGCCAGTGGGCGTCAGTCTGGGTTCCAGTAGGCGGTGCGGTGCGCGCGGCACTTTTGGCGTTCACGGATTGAGCTTAAATGTGATCTTGTTGTGTTTTTTTGTCATTATAGCGCGCAGATGATGGATCCGGCCTGAAAAAAGATCCGCATCAGAGTTTTTTTTTCGGCAGGCTAAACCAAATTTGAATGGCCACTGGACATTAAGAGCAGATTCAACACATGTTTTTAACAAAACGACATAATTTTTATTTGCTTTTGTTGTGTAAATTTAATTCCATTTTTCCTAAAAGTTTATTGACTAGAGCTCATTTTATTAAAAAAATATAAATAAGCCATCATATAATTGTGTAATTCAGGGAAATAAAAAAGAACATGTAAACAATTTTTAAAAATCCAATATTATTAAATAATAAATTAACTCTTTTCTGATGATCTCAGCCTGCCAGCATTTTTCTTATTATCAGATTCTCGCACCAGAACAAACGAAAAGACCCCCAGTTTAATGACTGGACTCTCTCTCTCTGTGATTATTATATTTATTTATTTTACCAGACTTCTATGTTTTTATTTCTCTGCTTAAACATACTTGTCATTTACAGAAACACATTGACTTTAGATTTTTTCCCCTTTAAATTTAAAGCCTTGAGGTTGTTTGAATAATTTTGAACAGATGGAAACTAAAGCTTAGATCAAATCTCCAACTACAAGCTCATCAAATTTACGATCTTTTCGAGTTTTGGTTTGAACTTTATTTGGACCTGGGTATTTTTTTTGCCCCCCCTCACCACCCCCTCTCCTAAAAGCCAGTTTAGTCCAGCTGTAGGCCACGCGCCCCTTCCTGCAATGGGCCTGGTGTCCGTCAAAACACGCTGATATGAGGATTAATTTCCATGTTGTGAATCAGATGAAGGCGCCGCGGCGCATGTAGTTTTTTAATTAGCTGCCAGGCGCTCGCGTGGAGGAGGAGGGGGCGCTTAGGGGTGGAGGGAAGAATTCGTGCGGGGGCGACTGGTGCGGCGGGCTCGGTCGTCGGGGGCGCGGACGCATGACGGTGAGCTCATTACGCACATAATTAGCCCTTAAATTGATGCTGCATTCTGCCTTAATTGGAGAACCTCCCGCTGCTTAGGAGCAGATCTATTTCCGGTTTCTTATTTTTTTGTGTGTGTGAGGGGGAATGGGAGGGGCGTGACATAAAAAAATATATGCTCAAATTCCCTAAACCAGGCTAAACATTAACTCTGAAAACATCTTTCTATCCCAAACTCAGCAAATTTATGAAAGGAGATCCTGCAGGACTCAAACCATTATGATGCTCAGATTTTTCCTATTTTTACACAAATCTCTTTAATTTTTCTGATGCAAATAAAATTATCTAAACCAATCACCCTCACAAATATTAACTTGTTTTAAAAACAAGCAAATAATTCTCAACAATGTTTGGAAAAGGTTGATTTCCAGGAGAATAATGGCAGCGTGGCTCCCTGTCAGCAGTGTCTGACAGCCTGTTAGTGTTTAGGAAGTTTGCTCAGGTTATGAGCTCTGAGCGGCTGGTGGAAGATTTACTCAGCCTGGACATCCTGTTAATGCCCCACCACAAGCCCTCCCATCAGGGGGGCCTCGCTTTGTTATCCTCCCAGCCCCTCCTTCACCACTGTGCACCCAAGTCTCCCTCATCCTTCCATTTTTATTGCCTTTTTATAAATCATGATTCTCCCTGGGAGGCCAGGTCTGACAATCTCCCCAGTCTAAAAAAAAAAAATCAAAAAGAGAGGTCATGTTAGTGAAGGACATTTAGGATGAAGGTGTGAAGGAGGTGAGAGGACTGAGGAGGAGCAGCATCACATTTAATCAGATCCTGCAAGGACCCTGAAGGTTTTCATGAGAAGACATTGAAATCTATCTTTAAGCTACTTTTTAGAGCTTGTTTGAAGACAGTTTTTAATTCTAGCAAATTTATTTAGAGTTTCAACAGTTAAAGCCAACAAAGTCTCTGAATTTGTGTTCTGAAGAACATAATACTGTACAATTATCTTGACTATGACAGCATAATTTCAATAATAGACTATTTTAAATATAATTAATATGAACAAAATCTAAAGTTTTGATCCCGTGCAATTTGCTATTTTAACAATAGAAATCAACACATTCAGCTCCTTCATGACATTTCTGCTGTGACTTTTGGGGCTTCAGTCATTTGAGCTTTTACTGACATTTTTTTCTCAATCAAATCAAATGGAGCTGAAATCCATAAAACCCTTTAAAATTTTCATAAATCTCTGTCTTCTGTTCTGGTTCTGCTTATGTAAAGCCCTTTGAACTTTAGCTTTCTTTGGGTTCTATTTAGCTGATTTTAGTTTTTCAAACCTAAAGCTAACAGTTAAGGGATAAATGCTAAACCAATAAAACAAAGGTCATCTAAAGGACAGGAAACACTTAAAAAACAAACAAACAAAAAACAAAAACAGAGCACTTGTTTCTCAAATGTCAGTCAAACTTCTGATAAATATCTTCACCACCTCTCCAACTCTCAACATTTGCTGGCCAAAAAATAATAATAATAATAATTTATCACAGTTTCAAAAAAAAATGTAGAAAACTTGTCCTTCAAACCTGCAACCTTTTCTAACTCAGTCTTATCATATAAAAATAAACATGGTAAAATAATCATTTGATTATTTGATTAAAAAATGATCCATATATTAGAAATCAGCCAATTTATATCAGCCAAAATAAAGAAAATGAAAGCAAAGTAACAAATCACACAACTTATTGCTTTTATATAAACATTCAGGTGTTTAGAAAAGCCCACATTAGATTCTCAGTCGATTTAAAAGCATCCGTCAACATATCCTTAGCTCCATTTTCCAGCTTTTCTTCTTATTTGTGCTCATATTTAATATATACATTTTTAGATACAGCATGATTTTCTGTAAAAGCTTATGTTCTACATGCCTATTCTGAGTTGAGTAAATGAGACCTAGTGCCATTTTACCATATCTGGTAAACATTCAAATTTAGCGTTCTAACATGAGGTAAATGTTAAGATCTGCTTCAAGTTCAATGTTATTTTTTCTAAATGCAGTGGTGTCACACTATGTGCTATAAAAGAATAAACAAACGCACATAATCTCCAGCCATACAATATACTCATTTAATTTTTTTATAGGTGAGTTTCTATTCTACACTTTTCTTTCTTAACAAAAACACGATAATAAAAGCTGACCTATAATTACTGTTTGTCTCCGTAAAACATGATCTCTAACTGTGATGATTATATAGGCAAATTTCATAATAACAACCATAAAGTTTCATAATAGAAAACACATACTGTAGCTTTTATCATTTATTTCTAGCCTTAACCAAGTCGTTTCCTGCCAATACACAAACAGGAATTAAGAGGTTTTGCTGTGACATGTCATAGTTGTGTGTGTTTCTGTGTGTTTGTTAAAAAGTCAAGCCCTTTTCCTCTGTTGTTTTCATACATGTGGTTTAAAAGTCATATTTTTGCCCAGACAGCAGTTAATTTCTAATCCTAACGAAGTAATCTCACTGCCCAAACTCAGCACGTAATAAAAAAAAGGTTTTGTCATGATGTCATTAACTCGTCTGAACACAAACCAGATGCGACAAAACAGTAATCGCTCTCAAACTGTTGTTCTGCACTTGATTGTGCTGCGTTCAAAGGTGCTGTAAACTACACCCAACGTAAACTGACAGTGTGAGGGTGAACCCGCATGGCTTTTGTAAGGTTGCAAGGATTATGTCAAACCTGTCAGCCCTCACTCCAAAACTTTAATTTCCTTTTATTAAAGCTTTTCACCTGTATAATACTAGCCAGTGTATAAATACACAACGTGTTGAAAACAAACCTGAAACAAAGAAAAGGTTTGATTTGATTGTTCCAGTACAGTCAGGTAAAAAAATGTGCTTGGTTGTTAGTTAAATATATTATAATACAATTATAATAAAGGGGTCATATCATGCAAAATCCACATTTCTTTATTTTCTGATGTTTTCCAAACTATTACATCACAGAATTTGTGACGCAACTTCTAAATAAGGTCGGGACTTACCAACTCCTCTGCATGGACAAATCTTATTTAAAATGCAATATAAAAAGTTTTATTGCTGAACCATTCCCATGTTTTTACTTATTTGTAGTTAGGGGGCAGGATATACCATAGCCCTGTTTTCTTAGGCTCTGATGTTTTTCAAAGTGACTGCAGTCTGATTCCATCCGACTCGTTCATCAGTGAGGTGGGGGTGAAGGATCGATGAAGACACTAACCTCAAGTCATTCTGTTTAAATCTGTAGCTCCACATGTCTGAAGGAGATCACATTTAAAATGTAATTTAAAAGTTCACACCAAATTTAAAAAAAAAAAAATTCAAAAAATTAGAATTGAGCGTTAAGACAGTGTGAGCGTAGCTATAATGTCCTGTTGGGGGTGATTAGAACTGCAGGCAATGGTGATATTTTTTGAACACTGGTCACGTGACTACATCCGCTCAACTCTGATAGCAGCTCCAATGGTTTCAATCTCAGTGCAGGAATTCAGGAAAAGGGCATCCAATTCCACCGGAAGGACCACAAAACATTGTTCTACAGTACTTATGACAGTAGTGACTTAAGGGGATTTTTTTCCTTTTTGGGTTCCCTTGCAATACCTTTGTGTTATCTTGCAAATATTTGTGGGCTCAATAGAATATCTTCATCTTCACATGAAAGAGTTTTTTTTTGTCAATTCTCCTAAGCTAAGATGCTAACAGTTGGAACAAGCTGAATTTGACCAGAAAAGGTGCAACCGTGGACTTACATCTGCTCCAAAAAGTTTGTCGTTAATCGCTGAATCACCGTAGAATCTGTGCGACTTGTCCCATCATTTGTGAGAGCTGCAGGTGTGTAACTGCATGGCATCATGAGTGGAGATCACAATTTCAATAAAGTCTCAATGGACAAATTCTGCTGGTTTTAGCTCATTGCTTTGGCTCCTCTTAACTCTGGATCTCACGTTATCCTATCAAAAGCAAAAAAAATGCCCCCTTGTGCTTTGAGCTGCTGGCTCCAAAAGTGGAGATTTTCTGTTTAAAAATCTATTTACGAAACTCAGATTAGAAGAAAAATTCACAGCCAGTAGCTCGGAGCAGACAGACTGGACATGGATCAAATATAAAACACTAAAAACTGATGGAAGATGCAACAGGTCATTTTCACAACCCTAACCCTAAAAAACCTTTAACCTTCAGGAGGGAAACAATTTTGTGCACAAAATGACAAAATATCTCGTAAACAATGCACATCCTGTTTTTTTTCCACAGAAAAATGTAGCACAAACTGTAAAATATGTGTGGGTAGCAATTCAGGAAACCAATGACTGCCCCACTAATATTAAATTACCATGGAAATCCACCTTTTTATTTATAGCATCTCCTCTGCACCATCTTTTTTTGTATTTCCTCCTATACACCTTCCAGAATCATTACGAGCAGATATACCACCAATCAGATCGACATAACCTGATTAGATGTGTGAATAATATGAGCAGAAATAGGAATCAGTGTCTGTTGCTGGAAGAGATGGAAAGAATATAAGGAAAATGCTGACAATGAGGCAATATAGTGAATTTATAATGCAAAAGAAGAGATGAAAAAGCAATTCTGTCTGTGTTAGCTGATTTCACAGAACAAGTAAAAGGCAATGAGACTTGGGCATCATGTTGAGTCCCACTCTGTGCTGAAAGATTGAAACGGCTGGACATATGTAAACTGGCTTCATGTTTGACCAAGATTTGCCAGTTATGTTTTCTGTAAGCTATTACCGACACCTTGTGCTGTTTTCCTGAAAAGATTGAAATGTTATTTAGTACTCCCTGCCTCCTAAACCGGGCGTTTCATTTGGAGAGGGGTTGGCTACAAATTTTATTTTGTATTCCTTCTCTCCCATTAACAGGCACTTTTTGTATCAACTCGGTCTCTCTCTGCGTCTCTTTCTGCCAGGCCCTTCACTGAGCCCATCTGCTGTGTGCGAGCGTTAATTAACCACGCTGCCATTTCCTGTGGGCGAGCTGCATTTAAAGGTGCTCAGAGTACACGAGTCAGCCCGGCAAGTTCATCAAAATGCTAATTCAGCCCAAATTAAAGTTGTGATTAACATTACACAGTTTCCTGTGCAGACACATTGATCATTGTGTGAACTCTCTGTCTCTTTTCTGGGTGATGAGTGTCTGGGGAAAGAGCCAACTGGAAAGTGGAAGAAAAACAGAAGAAAAAAAAAAACGAGAAAAAGCCCTCTGAAATTTCTCTAAATTCTGACCGTTTTCTTTGTTATGTAAATAAACAAAGCAGTCAAATTTTCCCTAAAAGATAAACTGTTTTCTATTAACTTTTCCTCATGCCTCTCAGTTATTTTCTTAATAAATTGATGTTTATGGGTATGTTTCCAAACGGTTTAACTTTGTTTATATGTGAGAACCATCTAAATAAATTAATAGACACAGGAACATAACGTGGAAATTGAGGTTATAACAAGGAGTTTATATAGAATAGCTGGAGTGCGCAAAAACCACGTGACCGATCGGCTGGTATAGCTAACGGCTAACGCTAAACGGGCAAGAGTCTGGATTTACCATTACTGTACATGTGGAGAACAGAGCAGAAAAAAC
>JAUBOC010000071.1:7131876-7149145 GCA_032275365.1 Anablepsoides cearensis
TTGATGGTTAATTTTAGGTAATAGGGTCAGGGACAGAATGTCTAAAGCGAATAAAGGTAATTTTAGGCTTTGGGACAATTAGATTTGTGCATTTTATACACTTTCTGAAATTATGAAAATGGATTCTGCCCCATCTCGTCAATAACTGACGCGAGGGGGTTACCCGACGCAAAACCGGACGCAGAGGGAACCTTGGAAAAGCATCAGTATGTGACAAGTTGGGAGTGAGAATGGGCTGTTCAGGCTGGTAAGGCATACACAGAACTCTATAGCTGAGTGGCTAAATATTCCCTCAGTTATAGATGTTGAATCAGTATATGACTGGCATGAATCACTTCAATGGCAATGAGGTGCCAGCACTTAAAGATGCCAAAATCGATGATGAAAAAGAAAAAGCAGAAAAAAGCCTTAAGTCTACAGGGGTATACTTTACTCTTAAACTCAATCCAACGCAAAAAAATAACGTCTGATGAGAAACAGACCGGACCCTAAAAGCTGCATCAGTCTGATAAATCTGTTTGTTTGGGCATCTAAAACTAAAATATGTACCAGTCGTGCAGAAAGCAGCAATGTTTTGTTCCCATTTCTGATTTTGCCTTAAAAGGAAAAATCACAAAATTTACATTTGATTATTTAAACTAACTGTGCTCCAAATCATTGTGAACAGACTCGTACAGAAAGTAGTTCATGATAGTCAATGTTCCTGCATATACCTCACCACAGTAATTATCTTAGACCTTATTTCCAATGTCTGTTTCATGTGACATACATTTTATATCTATAGTATATAAATAAATATATTTTATGTGATGGACTTGTGACTTGTACTCCACTCTTAGCACAGAAAATACTGGATATCAGTGACCTGAAAGGAAGAAGCAGGTAAAAGATCATAGATGGATGGATTTTATAGTTGCTTTTTATTGTCCTGTTTCTTTATAAAGATGGATCCAAAACATACTGAGATATCTGCTTTTTGAAATAAAAGCAGTGGAAATTTCCAGCATGTTTAAGTTCTTACTCTAATCCCAATCAGTTCCACGCGCTATTTAGGTTTCTTGTTCATTCTTTGCTAATTTCAGCAACAGCACGATAGCATCCTTTCAACATAGGAGCGTGCCAAATGTCTGCCAGGATTATGGGATTCGGTGCAGCCGTGCACTTTCAAATTAGGTTTAAAAATATATGAATCAGAACAAACATAATCAGAGAAATGGTTTAATGTATATCTTGTGTTTTTCATGGCTCAAACTAACTGCCACTTGTGGGAAAAATGGGCCTGGTGACCAGTTTTGGCCCCGTGGGGTTTAAAATCAGAATCAGAATCAGAAACACTTTATTGCCATTGTCAGTAAACAAGTTACAGACTAGGAATTTGCTCTAGAAATGCCTGCATCCCCCCCGAGCATCTGCATTTTCAAAGATTCTGGTAAACCAAATTTGAAATGACTACTCAAACACGTAAATCCTGTTTGCAATAATTACTCCACTGGAATGCAGACATTTTGTCAAATGTTTCTGTTACACATTTGAGAAATGATGTGGAGGTGGGGAGACGGGGTGTCGAGGTGAGAATGTAAAGGAGCTTCAAACAGCAGTATGGATCTTCTGAGAGGTTCGGTGGTAAGTCCTCAGTTCAAGGTGGAGAAAAATAAAATCTCTCTTTGAAACTGCTCTGATATTTTCACAAGTAACTGCTTCTTTTCATCTCTAAACAGTGACAGAGGATTCTGCAGACCCCCACTCCCCCTCATCTGTCATGGAACTGGAGAGAAATGCATGTCCCATATTTTCCAGGCATGATGTAAATAATATATATATATTTCTGCACTTTACATGTGCAGAAATAAATATTGCATATTTTCTTCCCCCCCTATTGGGTGCTGCTGTTGTTGTGTTGATCATTGGTTCTTCCTCATAACTATAATAAGCGCCTTCAAATTTAATTATTTTTTAAAGTTTAATTCTAATTAATTATTATTTTATTATTATTTAGTTTAATTTAATTGATGAGATATTAAGCATTAATAAACAATGAGTATGTTGGTTTTGGAAGTAATTAGCCTTTATGGGTAAAACATAAAAAATAAAAATAAAATAAATAAATAAATTTATAGCCTATTAAGTTTGAATCATCCTTATTTAATGATGCTTTCCATGTTAATTAATCACTTAATAATGATTAAATAAGGCTAAATAAGATGTTAATTACAAAGTGTTACCAAATTTTGTACTCAACTGCCAGAATTGAAACATTTCACAAAATTAACAATATTCTGCTCATTTTTTACAAGTTTTGTGGTTCAAGATGGCCCAAGTAAAAATTATTAACTAAGTTTGAGATGTGTAAAAAAACAAACAAACAAACAAAATATTTTCACTGGTGTGAATTAAACCCAAAATGTGATTGTTGAACAAAGTCTAAATTTCTAATATTTAATATATGGAATATAGAGCAAACATTCTTAAAGTTTTTAAATCATTAAATGTAACTTTAAAAATAATTATAAAATATAAAATTTCTGTTTAAACCAGGATAAAAATATAGGCTTTGCTGAACTCTGTTGGTAAAAAAATATATATTTCTATATATGATTTTTTTTCTCTCTCCTGTTGTCATTTTGACATTTAAAACACAACCTTAATAATTCATTAGTTCTTTTAGTGTCAAATATAAAGAAATAAATTTACAAATATTCTTTTTCTGTAACATCATGACATTTATTTTTGTGGTTTGTTTGTTCTCTATTACACGTTTTCCAGGTCAGTTTGGTGCTCACTTTGACATTTGAAAAAACAAACTGTTTATTTTGTGTCAAATATACAAACTGAGACTCTAAATTATTTAGTTTCTGTTACAGCAAGCCAGTTATTCTGATGATTCTTGTGCTTTATTAGTAAAAAAAAATAACTTCTTCATTGTCTCATAGGACTCCACCATCAGACTCCAGTCGGGGGTCATTTTGACATTTAAAAATCAAACTATGGTTTAGTTGGTTATTTTTTCAAAAAGGAAATCATGCCATCTATTGTACGTTTTTTTAATCCTCTGCTGTCATTCCTTTTCCTAAAACCTAATTGCACAATTTAAATGCAGATTTATGTTTTTTTGGGAATTGCAGTTTCTCACTATCTTTTCATCTATTGTTTGTTTTCAGGTACAATCCAACGACGGGATTTGTTTGCCGTAACGGGGACCAGAGGTCCGGTAACTGCTTGGACTACAAAGTTGGGTTTGGATGTCCTTGCTGTCACTGAGGCGTGACGCTACAAAAATGGGAACAATGAAAAAAAGGAAATTGATGTTCTTATCGCTTCATTAACCTCTGATACTTCATGTCTCCTGTGTTTCTTTAATTAGTTTTCTTAATGAAAAGAATAAATGGTAATGGGCTTGGGGGGAAAACACGTCTAAGTGAATTTCAACATGTAACAAACATTTTTCATAGTTGCTACTAAAACTGGTTGTTTCCAGTCAAAACATTACAATATCACAATGAACACAATAAATAACACGAGAGTTGTGAATGTGAAGCTAAAGGCAGTTTTTCTGTTTTTTGCAAGCAAAATGTTCATGCGGTGTATTTTTCTTTTTTTTTTTTAAATATATATTTCTTGTCTAACTGATGCTGAGGCTCAATAGAAATAAAGCACTGATAAAGAAGCAGATGGCATTTTTCTCTACAAGTTTCTTCCATTTGTTAAAACAATGTTTACAGACGAAAATAAAATTCTTCTTTTTTTATTGCGTGGGAGATGCAGATATATGTCATTCCAACAGATTGTCAGGACTGATTGGATGTGCAGAACAAAGAAATGTTGCTGTTTGACAGAAATGTGGAAACAAAAAAAAAAGAAAGTAAATTAGAATTTTATAGCACTGCCAACCTTATTGAGCACTGGCAGAACAGGTATAATTGGTTGCATAGTTTCATCTTCAGACAGTATTCTTTCCATTTACAGCACAAAATAGTTTGCTTTAGGTGCAGGCTTGGTGCAGCTATGGCCTCTCACTCTTCTTCTTTTTTTTTTTTTTTTTGTTGGTTTAAATAACACTTTCGCAGTAGCTTCCTCAAAAAAAGTGAGTCTGCAAACCCAGAATGAACTCACATACAGTGAGTGCAAACAAACAGCAAGAGGAGCTTGGAGGCACAGGATGATTCCCGCTACCTCGACGCCGTCAACATTTCCGCAGGAGATGGCGATAGGTGAAAACTTTGCGGCGCACTGCACAGAATTTAAAATAAGCAAAGAGAACTTTCCCACTCTCCTGGTTTTGGAGAAGCCTGTGTGCTTTGGGTAGTCTGCCAGTGTTTGCATTGCATCAACTGTTCTGCATTTTGGTGCCATTTAGCTTTGAGTGTGTGCGCGTCTGTCTTCCAGCAGGGCTGTGTGGAAGAAAGCAAAAATATAAAGAGACGGAGGATGGAGGAGAGAAGGAGGGGCGGAAAAGTGGGTGCAATCTGCTAAGTTTTTTTTTTCCTCTCTACCTTTCATGATAAAAAACTGAAGAGGCAGAATCTGCCAGTGGTGGTGAAATGAAATGAAATCTGCGAAACTGAAGAGCACCAGAAGTGTTAAAGCTTTAGAGCGTTATGGCATGCTATTCTCTTCCATTAATCTCCCAATATTCCATGTCTGTGAAGGCCTATTTATAGACCGGGGTATGATTAAGTGGTTAAGCACTGTGCCACAAAGGGAACCAAGCTCATTTTCTCTTTTTCAGTCTCTCTCTTTGTTACTTCTTTCCTACCTACTTCTTCTTTCCTCTGCCCCTCCCTCTGAGGCTTCTCCTCTTCCATTCCATCACTCCTTCCCTTCATCAGCCTGTTTTTGATAAGCATACATATTACATTATCCATCATTACTTTATGGAGTTTAGTAGTCAGTAATCTCAAGGGATGAGTTCTTAGCCACATTTTTTTTTCTTCCTAAATAGGAATAAGACAAAGGGATTTGCATAAACGTTGACTGTTGTGATGCTACGCAGACATGAGTGACAGCCTTGACAAAGAAGGATGAAGCCCCATCTGCAAAGTTTTCATCCGTACATCAAGCTGAATCCCGACTGAAAGGTGTCCATTAGCTGGATGCAGAGGAGGAGGAGGTGGATATCCGCAGAGGAAAACCTGCTTGCAAGGTGTCCTTGAGTGGAAGTAGAGCACTGCTCAGGATAAATGGTTAAGCTCATTTTAATGTGCACAGACATGATTAATGGAGGAGAGGAGAAGAGAAGAGAGGGGGAAAAAAGTGACCTCACCCAGCTCTAAGGCGGCCTCATTTCATCCCTTCCACAACAGCGAGGGCATGAGCGAGATCAACTGCTACTTTGTGCTTCCACGCCGAGGCTCTATCTGCCGGGCCGCGTCCTGATTTCTGTTTTGTTTTTCTGGCTTTTGCAAAAGCTTAGATGGCAACTTTTTCCTGCAGGGTGGATTTGGCACAAGGCTTACTGTAAATGCAGAGGACTTCCATAACAAGTATTTGTCTATTAAATCAACTTCAAGGATTTGTGCATGGGAGGCAAGAAAACACACAATGGGGGTTTGAATAAGTAGAAATATTTTCTTCTTTTGGTCTGAAAAGAAAAAGGATAGTGGGGTGTGTCAGGTATCATACTGAATGGTTTCAACCTTAGAAACTGCAGCCATTTATTTCTTGAAGGGATATCACCCACCAAATCATGCTTTTAAATCCTTTTTCACATTTAAATCGGTCTATATAAAGTGGAACTGCAATGCTTTGGTCTTAATTCCCTCTTATTGTAACTCCACAAGCCCGTTTTTCACCCCTTTTCTAAGCTGTGTCAACTCGTTTTGAAGCTGTTTCTTTAAATCCAAAAGAGGAGCTTCACACCCCGCCCCCCTCCAGCTTCCAGAGCGGTCCATTCCAATTACTTTTTTATGATGTGTGTTGTTTATTTGTGCCCAGGTCCCCCTTACAAAGGAGACCTCAAAGGGTTTTTGAATTGATTTTTAAAACAGGAAAAGATTAAAAGAAATCAGACCTGGCTCAGTATATTTCATGCTTTACAGCAGGTTCCTGTTCTGCAGAACATAAAAACACACAGATATCCAACATTTGAATAGATGTCATTGACAAAATACTGCAAAAAAATTTATGTCGCTGAGATGAACAGTTGTTGAGATTTTTGCCTGTAAATCAACAGGAAGTGATGTCAAAGAGGAACGTCTGAATGGGAACAGAGCGTTGCTACAACAGCCAACAACCCAGACTGTAGAGAATAATCTGATGTTTCTTAAGATTATTTTGAGTCTCTATCAGAGAGATGAAGAAGAGTCAGAAATCAAATAATATTGTTTCAATAAACAAAGAGTTTTCATTGTTAAAGAATTCCCCTTTTGATGTCACTTCCTGTTTCACTTTGGCTGAGTCAAGTTCAAAACAAAATATGCCAGTTATGAGACAAAATGGGTAAAATTGTGTGTATTGTTCCAACTTTAAATATAAAGATGTTTTCTTTGACTTTTTGTATTTGAATGCATGTCACAGGCACTTTAAGGAAAAGGAATGAATGAATGGAAAGATTCGTTAGAAACTGCTTACAAATGCAAGTTGTGTAACTATTTAAAATCATTATTATGCACTAATTACATTTTGTTACTTTTTTATTTAACTTTTTTATTTTGACCAAACACATGTAAACAGTAGTTAATGAACATAAACCACAACAAAGTTGCCACTTCTTTTTAAAATCAGTCAAATAAAACTTCTGCTAAGATATATAGACACACAAAGCAAGAAAATAAATATTTTAAAGTGGCTTGTAAACTAACTGATTTTGTCTGTTAGTAATTAGAGGATGTTGTAGAAATCAAAGATGTCTCAGTTTTGTTTTTATTTTTTGCAACCACCCATCACGGTTCATATTAAAAGATACATTTGTTACACTAATGAACATTTCCTCTTTGTAAGTCGAACACATTTCGCCACAGTCGAAAATCTTGGCAGCTTTTGAAAACCTCTCCGCAGTAGCAGGCAGAACATGTACCTGAGTTATTTTTAATAAATCCACCCACCATGCAATTTTGATCATTCTCAAATCTGTGCGTCAAACAGCATTTAATCTAAAAAACCCAAATGTATCCTATTTATGGTGTTATAAATATTATTCACGCTGACTTATGTGCAAAATGCATTGCTCTGCTTCCATCATTTAGCTGCTTGCGCATAAAAAAACCCCAACTTTAAAACCTTCCTACTAAAGCGATATGAGCTTGAAAAGCTATTAGAGCATGACTCCTGAGAGATGAACAAAACAAAAGTGTTGTGTCTGTTCGATTGTGGAAGTAGGGGGGAAGAGTTCTGGGCTATTTTCACTCTGACAAGCCACATTAGTTGTGCCAGCTTTAGCCTTTCGGCAACTCCTGGGTGATAGCTGTTGGGGATATTTTGCTTCTTGTCACAGTAAACTGATCCCTAGACTGAAAACGCTGAATGCTGAGTGGGTGTTAGCACTGTTTGGAGTTCCTGATCCTCGGTGTCTGAGGTGATTGCGGGGCCTTCTCATCCCGAGCCGAAGCAGTTGATCCCTTGATCTTTGCGGAAACAATTGCATAACTGAAACGGGTGCCTAAACATGCCAGCTATGTTTACCTGCCTCGGAAATTCTAAGAACGAACAATTCCAGGTGTTCGTAAAGCAGATTCCCAATGAGGAGGAAGCAACATTCTTACCAAACCTTCCAGACCTCATCAACTTTGTGCCTGTGTGCAAATTTTTTTGGTGTAATATCAAATATTTGTGGAGTCAGGACCAGTCAGCTGTGGAAATATCACTAAATTGCCAGAATACTGTCCATTTTATTTGTTAACGTCCTTGTTTTCATTGGATGTAAAACGTACTGATTTAAATCCAAGCCTGACTCATTAATAATTATGTATATTGGTTACCGCTGTCACCCATCCCCACCCCCTTTCACTCGCATGCAGCACTCCAAGAAAGTCAGCAGTGGTTGTCTGGGAGCAGAAAAAAATGTCAGCAAAACCTACACAGTTTAGCTACAAAAATTATAAATTATACATTTGTAAAACATCAAGAAGAAACACTACAGGGTCTTTTAGTCTGTTTCACTCTCAGAGACGGCGAAGGCTACGTCAAACGTTTATTATTGCTTTAAAAGAAAGAACATAGAAAGATAAATGATGTTAGCAAAGCTAGCTAGCTAACGTTAGCGTTCACGAATGATCCAGTTTAAACAGCTCCTTAATGAACGATAAAAACTAAATTGCGGACAGTAAAAAGCTGTTGGTAGTTTTATTTATTTATTTTTTTACTCCTCGTTACATCTTTATTTTTCCTCCTCAACCACATAGACAATCGTTCCTCCTTCAATCTTTCCCGGTAAACAAGCGGAGGGGTGGAGTACAGCAGCTCAGAGGGAAAGGGGGAGGTGCTTCGGCATGACAAAACACAAGGTAACGCTCGCGTGACGAAATTACGCCATCCCTCGTGTGACGACTCACATCCCTATGTGATGATGTCACAAATCGAACGGCTCTACAAAACAAACAGGGCATCAAGATTTGGATCTCTTCAAAGAGCCATTTGTTCTTTCATTACAATCTGCCTCTGTAATTCTTCACCCAGGCTTCACACAAGCAGATTTAGGCAATATTAGCTTTATATATTAGGTAATCTACCAGTGTGCAGTATATTGTATGGTTTCGGGTGCTAGTTTTCCTGACTCTGTCTTCCTCTCCCTCTGTTTTGGCCTTGACTTAATATTGGCCCCTAAAACTCTAGGTCTTGTCTCGTTCTCGATGCACTCTGGTCTTTGTCTTGCCATCGTCTTGAGTTAGGTGGTCTTGACTACGCTAGTCCTCAATAAGCACAAATTATCAATGTAACCTTTTTTTTTGCTTCAAGTCTTACTGCTGTTTATACAACCAAATAAGGAGTTCCTTAGCAGAAATAGAAGTTTATTGGAGGCATTCCTGCAACAGAATGCAAAGCCTGGTGAGTTTCTCTGTTACTCTCCAGTTTGTTTCTCTGCAGGCAAGCCTTTGGCACTCACCAGTCCAACGGGAAAAGTCACTTTTTGCAAGCGTTGCCAAGATTTCTACTTGAAGGCCAAGCCATGAAGGCAGACAGATGCATCTGTCCACATTCTGTCTATTCCTCTTTTTCAAATGTTCCCACACACACACATAAACAAACACACGAGCACACAGACTGGGGGCTGTTTCCTCATCGTTCACACTGAGAAATGCCCTGTAAGGACATCCTTATCCAGCAAACCAGACTCTGCTGGATGCTCTGTAATAACAACTCCAGCCATCCACTATCCAATCAGCCTGGCTCTCTCCTGTGTGTGTCTGTGCATGTGTGGGTGTTTGCATGTGTGTGTGTGTGTGCCTGAGATTATGTATGTTGTCTCCTTTCAGAGATCTGTAACAGCCACAAAAGCACAGAAGGTATTTATTTCCCTGACAAGAACACAGACATAAACAGTTTAAACAAAATATTTTTTTAAAAATAAAAATGTTTTATACATGTTTTCAGGCATGTTTTCAGGCATATGTTCAGGCGTGTTTGAGGTTATTATGGAAAAGTCTGAGCATTTTATAATTCAACTATAAATGTTCCTGCTGGGCTTAGAATATTTGTACTGAGAGCTATAAATAAAATGAAAACTAGTGTTAAAATTTGTGCTAAATAATTGACATTGTTGAATTGCCATATGACTTATGAGACAATTATGATAAAATCTCTTATCTTGTTCAGACATACGAACTGGGCAACTGCTGGAAATTATTCAGGCCTTGGTTTTGAAATTTAAAACTGTAAATTTACTTAATACATAATGCCTTGCTGTATTTTCTTTTTTTTTTAGCAGCAACATTTCTGGCTTCATGTTTTTTTCATTTTCTCCAAACTAAAATTTGAAAATGGCACAAAAGATCATCATTCAATGTCAAATATTCAGAAATTATTTCTTTTCCATCTATGAAACATGACTTTTAGGGGCAGCTTTGCTTATCCAACTAAAAACTCAGTGTGCAGTTCAGGTTAACAGTGCAAAGTTAAATGACTCCTCTGGTTCAGAAAAGAAGAAATCTTTGTTGGTTTATTTTTTATCAGATCAGAACCTAAAGTTTAATTATGCTGCAACTCAAAGCTCCCGCTTGTTTATTTAAATGTTTTTATTGTCTTTGCATTTTCTCCTTAAAATGTGTGCATCTTCAAAATGACTTTAGCTGACTAACGTACGTCATTTTTATTGCTCTTAAAAATTTGCTGATTTTAAACATTTTTAAATGCATCATAAATAGATTAGAATTCAGTCATAAAACAAAAAGTTTATGAAAACATAAAAATGTACATAGAATGTGAGAAATATAACCCTTTGACATAGACTGATGCATTAAAAAACAGCCTGGCTGTTACTTCATCTCAGCATTTGTTTCTGATGTGCTATTTTTTGTTACTCTGGACCACTTCAACTCATGAATCCCAATGAGAGAGGATATCACCATTATTTACCAAAAGGACAACAGACTATGTTGAAAAATTCATTAATGGAGCAATAGAGATTATAGACTCACCATGAAAGCTGAAGCAATACATCAAGTGAGGGATGGGGTCTACTTCCCATAAACTTTATTGACTTGCAATAGCAGCATAATCACATTATGGCTATTAGACAAAGTGCAGGTTTAAAAGTCCATTATGTCAAATGTAGTGACATCTAAAGGCACATATTGCAAATTAAATCCCCAAACTATAGTGGTTTATTAAAAAAAGCACACAACATGACTTAGATAAACATGACTGCGTAGAGCTACATTATAAACTCTGCATTATCATAAAAGATACAATTAATGGCTTTTGTCATTTTCAAGCCACAGAACCCAGAACAGCACCAACACACAGAGAAGCCTAAAACCCAGATTTGTTCATGTATTTCTGAATCTGCCCCAGACATGCTGTGATATAGACGAGCACCTACAGAGCACCACCTAAGAGAGGACACAAAAACATGTTCAAACTCATATAGTTGTTAGATATAGCTGGATGCCATTTTTGGACTCACTTCCTTGTAGTTCCCACAGTAACATTGGTGTGTAGATTGACAAAACTGCTAACGCAAAAGTTTGAGTAAAATTATTGATAGAAAATGTTATTGTGATTTAGCTTTTGGGTGAGTTTTGGGGATTTTCTTTTTAGTAAATACTTTTGTTTTGACCCCTCTGGACCCCAACCCAAAACAATAAATCCGTTCTGCTGAGTTCTGAGTGGACTGGTGCTTTGCGTACATGCTGGGGTCGTATATGCTGCCACTATGAGGTAGTTTCCTTGTTTCTTTGTTTCTGCTGCTTCCTTGTCACACTTCATCCTGTTTTGTAATCATCACACTTGTACCTTCTGTTTTTATATCTTTCAGTGTGTTTTTCTTTGTGAATTTTCCATTTCTTTTATTATCCTGGTCTCCTGTGTTCATAAGCTGACTTGCGTTCTGTTTGATGAGGGATTCAACATGCTTGAGTTCTCAAGTCTGCTTTGATTTTCCAACAGGATGGACCCACCCAGCAGACAAGAAGATTATTCTCCAGAAACCAGATGAGTACATTCACACAAATTCATCTCTCCCTTTCTACCACGTTTGAGTCCACAGACGTTAATTAGTGGATGGTTGTCTTCGCACTCTTGAAGAAAACGGTTTCCACTTAAGTCGCGACTTCTGACCCTGCCTCAAACGGCAAAACAACTAGAGGTCCTGTCTGAATTTCAAGAAGGATTGTTAACACAGTCTCAGCCTGAGCCCAGTTCCACACCACTACCCCAGACTTCTCTATTATATTACTTGCAACTTGTGTCAGATTTTGTTGGATTTTACCAGAAGTGGAATCATAAGTTAGACTGTTAATATAATATTCATACAACTTAAAACACACAGGCATAAAGGTTTTTTTTATTCTGAGGCGTGTAGGATGGATATAGAGAGGATTAAACTTTCAATTAGTCTAGTTTAATTTGTTATTTAAATTTTACTTGCTGAAAATTAGACAATTCATACAGAAATATTAGTTTAAAACAGGATCAATCATAGAGTTATTAAATCTGCAATATGTTCCCATTTTCTACAGTTAAATCCAGCTAATTTCTGTGTGCGACAAAAAGTTAAAAATAAACATTTATGAATTGTTTATTTTTATAAAGGATAGAGCCTGAAACAACTAACAGATTAACACTGATAGTCTAGTTTGATGATGAAAAAAGGAATTTAGAGCCATTTTAGTGTTGAAAACTGTATTTATTTTGTTTTTAACATTGAAAACCCAATTCTGCAGTAAAAAAGCAAATATGCATAATGTTTTTATTTCTTGAGATAAAAGGATGACATTTTCAGAAGATATAGGAAATTGCATGTTCTTAACATTGACTAACTATATTTGTTATAAATTTAAATATGTATTTATTAATAACTAAAACTGTATGATCTAAAACCATGCATAAGCGCTAAAACTAAACTAATTATGGGAAAAAAATGACTAATTGAAGAACAAAAAGAAGACAGATTTTCGCTTTTGCTACCTTTCATAGCATTGTCAAATTTGGGGTCTTAAAAATCATGTTTGCGTGATCGGATTGTCATGAAAGTCATCCAGTATTTCCATCAAATATTCTATACTGGTGCTGTTTAGCTTTGAAGCCTAACATAAACTTGTTAAAATAAAACAACCTTTTCATCACAGATAAACTGCGAGAAGAAACAAAAACGGGGTGAAAGTTTAACTTCTTTGCTACATCATGCTGAAAAATCAGAGCAAAATACCCCTGAAGGGATGAAAAATGCAACAATTGGAGAGGAGTCTAAAAACACTATACATTCGCTACTAAACATACACCTGCGGGACGCTCAAGTTGACTGAGAGGAAAGGTTTGGCATGTACTTTTAAATAATTTTAATGCCATGGACTTGTGGTAAAACCTCACCTAAAAAAGAGATGAAACCACCATCTTTCATGTGCAATACAAGTTATTAGGTAAACTAACAGAGAATATAGCTGAATCAGTCTTTAGGAAAAAAAGGAAAGGAAAATAAACACAACCTTTAGAATCTTCAGTGTATTATTGTTCAACTGTATGTAAAATGGCAGATAAGTACTTTCTTTAATGCTCAATTTACACTCAGCAATTATGTTTTTATTATGACTCATTCAACTCATTTTACTTGTGTGCATTCTCTAATAAAGCTTTTATTGCGGGAAAATTACTGGTAAAATTAACCTCGCTACTAAAATACTGCCGCAGCGGCCAAATCAATGTGCCATTATTGGAAGTATTACAGAAGTAGATAAAAAGTTACAGATGGCAGTCACATTGCAGAGTCGGAGTAAAGCCCTAGAAGTAAGTCTGCTTGACTGCCGTTGCTAGAAGGGGGGATTTGCAAGCATCCGTCAGCACTAACTGGAAGTGACAGTGTTCAGAGAGGTCCTAATTACTGTCTCACTTGACTAATTGTCGTCTTTGAAGAATGTATTCCCACTGAGGTCTCGGGGATTTTATTGAGAGTGCCGCTCAAGACATATAGGCTGGTGCTGACTTTGCCATGCGTTATTCAAAGGCATTACCCACAAGTGGGGAAGTGTAAATACACCAAACTCGGAGCCGCTGAAGTGAGGCACAAACGCTGCGGCGCACTTGCAGGGCAGAAATGCAGTGCCGAGAAAGAGGGAACGGCTTTATGCATTTTGCACGCGCGGAGAAAGTGTGGGTGTTTCCGCGAGGCCCTGCCAACGTGTTAAGACATCCTTAGCCACAGTCATCCTGACATAATAGGCTGATGTAGTGAGCCCACCTCTGGTTTCCCGGAGCCAAGCATGAAAAAAAATGACTTGTAGCGTTCAGAATAACGCAGGAGAGATGAGCCTTCAGTGTAGGGCAACTCTACTGAATGAATGTCTTCTTTTTTCAGGGTCTTACCATTCAAAGTGCATCAGCTTCTCGTTTCCATGGTTTCCTTCCCCGTGCCAGTGCTATCTTTCCACCAGTCTGGCTGTGTGAGGAAGTGAACGAGAGAGCAAGAGAGGGAACGAAGACAGACATAGAAAGGGAGAGAGGACGACAGAAGGCTTTTTTGCTGTGGTTATCTCTCCTTTGCATAAAGTCCCCTCTGCATTACCCCCCCACACACATACACACACACACACACCCCGTTCATGAATTGCGCTTGAATAAACTCACCAGCCGGCTCATATGGAAGCCTCCGTGGGTTACAAGTGAGTGGGCGCGTATGAGCTCATCTAATTTGTGGTCTCCTTCAAAAACGACACCGTCTGATCATGGATGAAAATACGAGATCATCTGTCAAATGGCACAGGGGTATTTTCCTATTAGTCCCCAACAAGCCAAAAGAGCACGATTCGTTTGAGCATCATAATGAGGCAATTTGCCATTCCAGTATCTCCCTCTTCTTCTTTTTTTTTTACTAACTGACACAGTTATCTCATTCGGCTTGGCTCAATGAGAAAGGAAAACTTTTTGGCTTATGATTGCTAATTAAGATTTGAACACACAATGACGTGCAAAGCATCCAAATGGGTGTGAATTTGACTTTTTGTTTTACAATTTGATTTTGATTTTCAAGCTGTTACTTATCTTTCTTTCATTTTTTTTTTGTTTGTTTGTTTTTTATTGTTTGTTTAATTTGCGGTTTGCATTTTTGGCATTGGCGCCACCAAGGGGGCGGAGTGGGGAGTGGGGAGGGCAATGAGCACCCCCACTGGCCACTATTCTCTTGGGTTTTTTGTGCATATATGTATAAATATATTACCTTATGCTGTTTTTTATTAATGTTTGTCTCGTTTGTCTCTAAAGCTCTTTTTGCTTCAAACCCAGGTTCAAATGTTTGCATTAGACTATGTTCCTCCGTTCCACCACAGTTCCATCCAAGCCAAGCTGCTCAACCAGGTTTCACATCAGCTACTGCTGATCATTGATTGGTTCACTGACTGGGGTGGGGATGGGGGTTACGTCACACAGATGAGAATAACTTAACATTAATTGTTTGCAACGACGGTAACATTTTTTAATGAATTTAGCTACACAGCAACAGTAAAAAGCCACCAAACAACAAGAGGCTAACATTAGCTACCATTAGCTTAACGTTTTCCGTCATCCTGCCCTCTCGCCTTCAGCCTCTTACAGCTGGATAGTCCAGTGCTGTCTTCTGTACTTTTCCTTTTAGTTTGTTGAGTTTGATGTAGTCCATTGTTGTGTCGCAATTAAAACAAAATAAGATTTGCGTGTATAATATTACAATCCCTTCCCTCTAGGGGTTTACGCACTGTACGGCCCGCCCCGGCCTGGCCCGACACCAGCCCACCCCTGCTTGTTTTGCATTGTGCGGAGAGCCGCCTTGAAGTGGGTGTGAGATTCTTACCGGAAAAGCGCGAATTTGAATAGTGACATCATTGTGTTTTGCAACTCAACAATGGACGCGGCCACTGAGCTCCTGACTATTTTGATGTTGTTCATGCAAGTAGTTAAATTACAGACTACAGTGCAAGAATGAATATGTAAACGTAGAGTTAGACGACGAATGGAGATGCGAAATAGAGCGGAGGGATATCTAACGCTGTACGCGGCCATACAGCAACAACAAGCGGCTAGAGCGTTACGACATCAACTGGTAAGCTATTAGCTAGCATTATTAGCTTGTTGTTACGTGATACGGTTATGAAAATAGTTGCTATTTAGTAGATTTATATGATTTTTAATGACTTGCCAGACTCGTCTGCAAACAAACCAATCAGACGATCAGTAGTACATGACGTAAAACCGGGTCGATCAGCCCGGCCCGGTTGGAACCTCACCTGGCCAGGTTCCAAAAGCAAATGCATAAACGACGAACCCGGGTTAGAAGGCGGGCCGTGCCGTGCCTTGCAGTGCGTAAGCCCCTACAGTGAGTTGGCTCAATGCAAACACAACCAGGGCTGTGGTAGAATAAGGCCGGGCCGACTGGTATGGTGTGGGTTGAGTCGGGCCAAACAATGCAGAAAAAAAGAAAATAAAATAACTTAATGTGGCCCTGTGATGGACTCGTGACCTGCAGGGTGTGCCCCACCCCTTACTGCTGAATTTGTAGAAATTTATTTGAGCAATCATTTGCTCAACTGTCCTGGCGTGGTACTTGTAACTGCTGCAGTTTATTTCCTCTTTTATTTGATCTTACTCCTAATTTTATAATTTAATCATATCATAACCATCAATCATAACCCCCAAATGCATGCCTCCATTTATAATTGTTCTCTGTCTTTTGTGTTTATTGTTAAAATAAGGATCTTAAAACAGAATTGAATATCATATCATGTGACAACATAGTATAATATAATATTCTTATACACAAAAAGAAAATGACTTCAATAAGTTAATAAGTGGCTGTGCTGATCTGAGTTTGTAATGCCATCTGCAAAAATAACCCTTAAAGTAAAACAAAGCAGATTGAATAGAGGGTGAATCTCTAACGACCATATTGCAGTATTTTTAAATATCTTTTGCAATACAATAAAACTCTGTTACAGCTTTTGGATTTGTTCCTTCCGTAACCCCAAAATGCCTGCCTCTTTCACAACTTTCTAAAGGTGCACAGAATTTGTTAGCACCCGGGAGCTTATTGCAACTGCAGTACCTCCTTTTTAGGCTAGAGGGCACCTTAACTTTTACGACGCCAGCTTGTGTGCCTGTCAGTTGATGTCCCCTGCCTGAGCTCAATAAGCATTCCTTTCATGCTGTGTGTAGCTCTGCTGACTTCTACGGAAAAGCCTGAATTTCTCCATAATTATGCTAATGGTCCAGATGGTAGCATGATGAGTGCCATTCTCCTTTTGAAATTCACACACTTCAGAGTGCTGGTGTGCAGACCCACGCAAAACCGACACAGGTTCAAAGTCAGTGCTCACACCACCACCTACTCCATTCCGTGTAATTACTTCGTTTTTCCTTTAGCCGATACAAGCGCCCTCTTCACTGTTAAATGTGTCTTCTGTTACTTGTTGGGGGGATTTAACAGATCTTGCAAAGTACAACGGAGTAGCACTTCAGGAAAAAGGGAGCAATAACGTGTTTATTCACACATTTGCTCCTTATTATGAAATCTCCACAGTCGCTAATAAACAAGCAACAAGGAAAAAAATTGAATGTGGTCAAAAGGCATGTTATCAGGCTGAAAGAAATTTGCAATGTTCTTTACCCTTTACCTGTTAAGATCTTACACCAGTTAATAATATTGACATGTGAATGT